>QPKB01000003.1:31382533-31393577 GCA_003546025.1 Camphora micrantha | reverse complement strand
GATCCGTTACAGGCTATAGAATTTGATGCCAAACCTGCCCCATGACAGGTATGGGTTGAGTTGGGTTTGATATCTGTTTTTTTTTTTTTTTTTTTTTTTTTTTTTTTTTTTTTTTTTTTTTTTTTTTTAAGATAATAAAATACATATGAAAAAGGAAATTTATTCTACCATCTGCACCTAGGACTCAAACCTTGAAACCTGAGGTATCCTCGCAATTATAAAAGTCTCATACCAACCGTGCTAATGCAGCATTGTACATTATATTCCATTAACAAATATGTAACAGTCAAAAACATTCCATGTACCCCAACTCCAATTTCGCCCCGAACGAATTGGGTCAAAATCTATAAATGCATACCCACCCCCAACCTGATAAAATCACTACCACCCCTAATGGGCACATTGAGTTAATCACCTATTTAACCAAACCCTTTGTCTTTCATACCATAACCAAGCATTGTAAAGTGCCCCACTTAAAAAAAGTTTATATAAATGAAATTTACATATAAATTTGAATTGCATATCTCATGCATAAACATTGAACCAAGCAGGAAATTCCACTCAAACAGTTTGCCCATAAGACGATTCAGCCATTCCATGTTGGCTATACATTTCACAATGAAGACATTCACAAACACTGATTAGGACATAACAAAAGACATAAAGGTAAGGTACAGAATAAGATTTAAAATGAGGAAAACTTACAAACAATTCACAACTAAGCAATAAAAACCAGGCAATAAAACAGTTATATGAAGCTTTCTATACTATATTCTTTTATTAGCAATAAAAACAAAGGGTTTTGTGCAGTAGAGATCTATAACAATACAACTATTAGCTGTCGTTTGAAGAGAAGGTACAGACAAATATAAGAAGATCCTCCAACTCATCAACAGTAAGCATATTTTCCATGATCCATGGGTTTTTTAAATGAGGCCGAAGAAGGAGGAACGAAATTACATTCAATATTTTCCATTCATCAAATATGGACACATTGCTATGAAGTTGTGAGCCTATTATCAGGCCATTGATTGAAGTGTAGAATTGTTTCATGGAGGACTTCAGGGGTACATTATCTTTGACAGTAGGACCAATCATAAGCCTGGACCACACAATCCATGGACCCCACCGGCAAACTCAACGTCAAAAGTTACCATGCATATCCTTGGATTCCATGATGTCACTTAATGGTGCAGCCCAAGAAGAAACCAAGCTTCTTTTACTATCTGTCAATAACTCAATATATCTTTTCTCTTAATAGATTTTTACAAGATCAGCTAAAATAATTTTAGATATCATTTAATATCATTTGGGATAAATTATGATTTTGTGAGTTGTTACTTCCTTTTCAGTTTGTTACTCATTAGATAGCAATCATATATAAATGACCAACCAGTCTAATTTTAAACATAGTTTTTACCGTGTCATTATTTGATATTAAACTCTGTTGGTTGGGTATTTGACCCCTCTTCAATCAAGCACGAAGCTTGACTTCGTTGAGGATTCCCATGTTATTAATTGTCAACAGCACCTTCATTGAGACCAACAGACAATATCAACCTGAATAATGTCAATCTACGATCTCACAGCATGAGATGAGGCCCTCTCTTGGAAGATTGCCATAGCTAATAGCTCAATAGAAGTCTCATCTACATCAAATAATCCCTCCCAAAGGGATGCCTAAAAGGGAGGAAATTTTTTGCCCTACAGTCACTTTATCACTCGTCTGTTTTTTGTGCATCATTGAATTGGACATGCATGCATAGTTAAGAACAGCATTACAGATAGAATTAGTAATACATTTGAAAGATAAATTCAACAAACACTGAATCATGGGGCTCTAATTGCAGCTGACCAAGGACCCAATCAGAGTCCAAGTGTTCAGCAACATCATCACTTTGAACTCCTGTTCTTTTCTTTTCTCCTATCTTCAGCAGGAGCTTCAGCAAAGTTATCTTTCCTTGAATAGCGCCTGCAGTAATCTGTTGTCTCCATTAAGACATGAAAACATGTGAAAGAACTCACCTATTAAATAGTAAATACATTGAATATAGCTCCTATATCTGATCCTAGTTTAAATACAAACAGTTTATGGGATTGTGAAAACCTAATCTAATAAGAAAAACATTTTCCACCGTTTGGTGCAACCTATAACCTCTGTAACTAAGTTTCTTAGGTAGTCATTTTTTCAGGCTTTCCTCGATTCTCTCCCTGGTGATGGCCAGGAAAGTGAATCTAGGAAACCAACATTACAGAAACTTTTTTCTTTTCTTTTTTTTTTTTTTGAAGGGGGGAGAGAGAGAGAGAGAGAGAGAGAGAGAGAGAGAGAGAGAGCATCCCTCACAATATGCACTAGTTCATTGATGCCTCCTAGTTAAACTGAGTTGTAGATACCCCAGCATTACAGGAGTTAACATGGTCATCACAATTATCGAAGCCTCGTACAATCTTTACAAAGAAGAACATATATATAGTTAAAAGACAGTCAACCATGTCTATGCCTACATGGTTTTAATGGGATGAAATGATCAAATGAGTGGAGGGTCGAGGTCCAAAGGGAGAGATCAACAAAGAATAACCAAAATTTGCCCATTGATAGGAAATCATTCCACTTTTCTGTATAAAAACTAGTCCAAGAACATCGAGAAGATTTGATGCCTCCTCAAAGATCTCTAACTTTGATCCTTCACCTTTCACCCGTTCAATCAAAGCCTCTTTCATATGAATTCCTATTTGCCAAATGTGCTGGTAGCAAAATACAAATGACAAAAATAATAAAAGAGTAGATAGATCACATAAGTTCAAGGTTTCCTGAGCATGAATAAATAATTCACCTCAAGAAAAAAGGAGTATAAATGAAGAATAACGAGATTGCAGATACAATTACATGGTGGAAGGTTGGATAACAAAAGAAACAACTTCTATAGATACAGCACAATCTATTGTTTGGCAGACAAAGAAGTCACATCCTGAGAGCATTATACTTAAGCAAACATACAGACTATCAAAGAATTCAGAAGAAGAGATAGAAGTAGAACAAAGAAATATAAAATGAAAAACCTAATTGCATTGCAGTTTGCGTGTGCTAGTAGAAGCAGGTCTCAAAGTACGGTTACACAAACAATTGATATGATGGACCCCACCATGAATGGCTCATGTACCAAAAGTCTTCATGATAATGGATTTCAATTGGTAGCTAGCAATAAACACTAATGGAAAAAAATAAATTCAGGGTCCACATTCAACAGAAGCTAGGCAAAAATTTCCATAGGGCATTTACAGTAGTACTCACCATATCATGATTTGGTTCATAAAACCATCAGCCATGCTTGTACATTCCAAGCATCACCCACTATCTGGCTGATGCTCAAACTTATCCAGAAGAAATCTGTTTTTGCAAGCATAAATTAACAAAAAAAAAGGATTTCTGTTGCCATTAAGAAGAAAGGTGATCTCTTCAGCTTTCTCTCGATGTGCTTCCTGTGTCTTCCTATTCATTCCTCTTAACTTCTATCCTCTTTTCTGCTTGTCTTCTTCTCCATCATACCTATTCATCATTTTAAAAATAAAGTGCTTCAGTTAAACTAAGGGATTTCAATATGTTTCAAACATTATCCAAATATTTTACTTCAAAGAATCGGCAAGGGGCTATTTAGGTTAGTTTGCTGTTTCAGCCAAAAAAAAGTGGTTTATAGCCTTTTACAGATGGTCACTCTTAAATTAGACAATCCTTGTTTCAAATCTGAGTAGGTTTTGAAAAGCAATCCACGTAGCGTGGGATCTGGACAATTGACCCAACATTGGATAAATCATATCCTAAAGCTAACCAATCATCATATATTTTTCGCCGTGCAATATTTGGCCTTTTGCATTGAATGTGCAGTTGTGCACCTTTTCAACATTTCATTCTTAGCCACCAAGCAGATGAGAAACAGCTTCGATAGTGATGGTGATTCTTAACAATCAATCACAAGGCCATCAACCATTGGAGTTTCAGGATCATCACTTCGGGCAATTTTTTAAGCACCATATCCAAGGTACGGCCAATCAGCTTGATGGTCTGGATAACTAAACCATAGGCCCAAAAGTACAATCTAGAGGCATGATGATAGTATGCATATCCTCATGCAATCCTCAGGGTTGACAAAAGGAAATGGATACCAATGCTCAAAGAAATGCATTAAATTCAGAGAATTCAAAATAGAAATAAGCATACCTTTACAAATCATACACATATGTGGAGCATAGAACCCGATTCTTACAAGGTCATTTAAGTGTGAGGTTCTATATTGAGAGTATTTTGTGTTACGCTACTAAGCGTGCTTCGTCAGAGTCAGGAACTACAATGTCAAGCCTCATCATGGGTCTGTACTTATCCGGGATTGAAGCACCTGCCTGCACACACACCTCGACCACAGCTGGTGCCTTACCATAAAACCTCTTCAATGCACTCTTCAATGGCGGACCTCCAGGATCCCTCACATGCCACACATAGTTTGGTGGAATAACCTCCTCCACTGTGGCATCCTGCCATCCATGCTTCCCATCCCTCCATTGGTGCTTGAATGTTCCACATAACTTTGCATTGTGACCCCATGGCCCCACATGAACCTCTGAGCAATATCCACATGCTTTCACAGTGTACTTACTCATTAACTTTCTTACACCCACGTCACTTTTTCATATGCTACAAGTGTCTCTTCAGCAATCTGACGTACATCAGATTTTGGAGGAAACTAACTGGTGCGGATTCCATATGTGTCAAGCTCTGCAAGGGAGGAAAATGAATCTTCGGTGCGATGTGGTTTGGGTTCCTCCACATATCCACCTCGGTAAATCACCTTCTTCCCCAGCATTCGAACAGGAGTTGTGTCCTTCTGCGTGAAGGATATTCTGGTATATCCACACCTGCTTGTATGCACAACTCAACGATCGCAGGAATTCTGTCATAGTTAAACCGAGTGTCATGTTTAATGCGTCTGCCGAATGGGTCGTAGAGGTGGTATGATTCAATAGGAATGAGAACATCATTGATGGAGCCCTTGACCCATTTGTGGAAGCTTCTACGCTTTTCACTTCCTGGACCACGACAATCCTGAATCTGGTGACCAACCTGACCTACATGAATTTCTGGACACTCACTGCCATACAATATCAAGCATTAAATTGGTTGGGTGTCTGGTTAAACTTCTAGTGACCAACACAAATCCTAGGACGTGGTGGAAGAGATAGCAAGATTTCGAAGAATAATGTCCTTATCTTTCCACCACATCCACAAAGGAGCAAACAAGGAGTTGGATTAAGTCCCAAGGGGTGGCTGAATTAGCAGGACCAAACCTGTACAGCATCCAAAAGAACCACTCATTTCACAGGCATGTCCCCCACTCCCCTCCTTGTTTGTTCCTTTGTGGAGCTTAATCCACAAAGGTGTGGGAATAGAAAACTTTTCTTGTTATTTTATTCTTTCATCTTTTCTTCATGAGATCTTGTCTTTTCATAGAGTCCAGATGGCTTGTTGTCCTTTCAAGTGGCTTTGAATTGGTATTCTTTAAATTCCTCCAGCCCTTATATACATTTTGTATACCTTCATAAAATTTCTTATCATTCTTTAAAAAAAAAAAACCAAAAATTCCAGGATTCATTTACAATCATGAAGTGTGAAATCAGGTTCCCAGATTTCAGCTGATCAAAATAACAGAAGCTCCAAATTACAGGACCTAACTACTAACCTATAGAAAGATGCAATATTTGGTTCTCTCATGTGATGACAAAAGCGCTACAAATTATTAGAGCAAACATGTTTACAAAAAGAAAAGTAGGGAATGCATAATTCATTTAACTCATCACTGAATTTTTTTTATATAATTCTTCTTTTCTTTCTTTTTCTTCCTTCCTTTAATCCTCATTATGCATTAAAGTTTTTAATAATGTATGAGAATAGTTTCAGGAACACAATTATTTCTAGAAAAATCAAATACTATTGCAGAGACATTTGATTTTTCCAGAAAAGGAGAGTTATCATCCATATAACCCATCTTTTCACAAGTTGTATTGTATTTCAGGAAAATCTGAGAAGTGCCCCTCAAAATTACCTGCAACCATACACAGGAATGACACTCAAGAGCTGTGCCAGACCCTTAATCAATACCTTCCATGCTTCCAGGACTTCATAAGCAACAGGAATGAGATCGTGAACAAGTAATCCATTCTTTGGAGGTCCAAGAGGCTTCTCTATTCCCTTCTCCGCCAGTTTCTTATCAGCTCTTGCAGCCCGTTGTATCTTCTCAGAGGGATTGGATAAGGTTCTTCTTGTTTTTTTGGAAGTCTGTGTGGGAGATTCACATTTTGGGGAACTGCTTCCTGCTTCTTCACTGGTAAGCCTTGATCAGGCTCCCTGCTAGATGCCATCACTCCATTAGGATGATTCAGTCGATGGCCCAACTGAAAAGAAAAGAGAACAATTAGGTAATATTTGTAGTGGTGGACCTTGAAAAAATTGACACAATAGAAGTCAGTTGCTTGCTAGGATGCAGTCAGGAATCATCCTGGACAAACAAACCAAGTAGACCCGGAACAATCTGAACCATCCCTGACTGAGAGCAGGAATTTATTTGATTGCTTGCCAAACAATACCATAGAGTCACAAAAATCTGAAGTAGAGAAAATAATCCCAGATACAATTCAGAAATTCCAGCAATAATAATTGTGCTAAAACAGCCCCAAAATCCCAACTGACAGCCCCCAGAATCCCAAGTTCAGAGAATCACTGCATAGCTATTACATTGTAACATCAAAGTTCAATTAAATGTTGACAAAGTAGGGGATGTCCCAACAGCCATTATGATGCAAATCCCAAGGCTTGAAAAAAATAGTTACCACATGCTGTTGTGTGCAGGCTCAAAGGCACTCCAACATGCACACGACATCATCATATTGGTTCACGTTGAGACTAGTCAAAAGATCTTAGTCGTGCTGAAGTTATATTTATATTCTTATTGTCTATTATTTGACAAAGTAAAAGGGTTTAGTTTCTTTCAGATTCAGTTTCCAGAGATAGTGTAAAAGAGGATGGTCAAACATGCTTCAGATTAGGAGTTGTTTAAGTCTTGCCTTCTGGAAAGCCTTCCAGATCTTTATACATTTTAAATGTAGCACATTGAAAGGAAAGAATATATCTGACTGTTTATCTTTGCAATATCACGTGTTCTTTAGTGTTGGCGCGGACTCCCAAGCTCCAAGCTTTCCAATGGTCAAGGCTCCATTCGATTCCCTAGTTGAAGAGTCCTATACTCCTGTTCCATACTGAAAAGGCTCAAAGTGTGGGTCCCAAGCATTTTTAAAAGGGTGAAGATGATGATTCGGTGAGGAAACACAAGCATTGTTGGAAACAAGTCAATGCTGATAAATATGGGTGAGGCCTAGGAACTGGAACACAGAGAGGGTGGACCAGTAAAAGTGTCGAGGGTGGTGAGACAAATTTCTCCAATCAGGAGTCATCCCACTGTTGGAGCAGTCTTAAATAATAAATTTCTAGTCTTTTAGTAGGCTCAGGGTGGAGATTTGGTTTTTTAGATGATATGTGGATGGAGGAGTCATCTTAAGTTGTCTCACTCAGGGTCGTATTGAGTGATGAGTATACACAATATGTATGTCAATCAATGTTATGAGTGGTTGGAAGGGTGTTCTTGCATGTTGATGAAAATTTCCAGAGTTGGAGACAGAAAAAACACGAGTTTTTGAGTCTACTCATTAATGTTTTTTATTTGCAACGTGGAGGAAGACAAAAGAATAAGGACGCAGATGATGTCAGGAAGATTCACAACAAAGTCATCCTTCTCAGAGCTTGTCTGCAATTTGGAAAGGCATTGCACATTGCACCATCATCGATTGAGGCATTTTTGTTAGCCAACCGTTCAAATGCCTAAAGAAGCGTGGTAACCAAAGACAACCTAGAGAGAAGATAAAATTTTCAGATTTGACGATATTAGTGCAGAGAATTGTTCCCCCCATCCTCCATGCAAAAGAGTTGAGGAAAATGTGGACCACCTTTTTTCAAGTATGTGGCGGTTGAATATGTTAGAGTTCTTACGTTGTAGGAATTTTCCAGTCTGGGGCCAGGCCTTCCCAGAAAGGGTAAAATGATGTTGGAAGCAATACCAACGGCAACCCTATGGTACGTTTGGATTTTGGGAAAGAAAGAAACAGAAGGATCCTTTGATAACAAGGAGAGACATAATGAAAATTCCATCACCAAGTAAAACGTGAGTATGTGTCTTTGGATGCAAGAGAATAAGATTCAAAGGCTTGCCTCAATCACAATTTTAAATGATAATGGGTGTCTAATATCATACAGTTCACTACCAGTCCTACCACACAGCTGTGTGAAAATTTAATGTGGATAGAGAAACAAGGTGAAAAATAACACAGAAGGTCGGTGTGTTTTACATGAAGGTGTTTAGCAAGCTGTCTTTTCAAGGTCCAATAATATAAGGACTCAAATGAAGCAAGCAATCTTAGAAGTAGTCCAATCTTTTGTTTCTCATTTTTCAACTTCTTTGATTATGGAAAGGATTCCAAAAATGGCAATCACCATGGATGAAGGATTCATCATTTGCCCCGTAGAGAATGGTTGCCCAGTCATTAGAGAAATTAAAGGAATTTGCAAGCCTCGCTAATTGGTCAGCATGTCGCCGAAGTGCAAATCAAGAGGCCGTATACTTTAACAAAGCCATGGGTGATTACTTGATAGGTAGTAATTTTGATTCTCCATGTAATTAACACAGCGTTGATTAACCCAGGTCTTGGGATGTGTTTTGTGACTTTGACAATCATAATAATCTTTTCTACAAAAATGAATGATACAAAGGAAAAATTACTAATTACTATCATCTGAACATATAACAATGAACCTCAAACCAAATGCAGCCTCTATAAATACTTAAATCATTACCGAAAACTAAGAACACAATTTATAGTTCAAGGATATTACTTTCAATTCTTCTTATTTTTCTTAATTGAAAATTTAATATATTAAGCATTTATAGGAGTTGAGTATGGCTTAAGTTTTAACTTGGCCAAGTTTTACTTGACTTGAGGTGACTGAGTCTCACCCTAAGTCCAATTATAACCTTGGTCTTCAGTGGCAGTATATCAGCACATAAAAATATCCTATTAGGATCCATTTGAAGCTTAAGTAAATCAATGCAGGTAACTTCAATTTAAGCGTAAAATGAGGCTTCATGCATTTTGGATAACCTAAGTGAAGCTCGTAATTCTTCTCTATATTAAGATCACAGGTAAAAAGAAATACATGGTAAACCAATTCTAAGACCCGAAAAAGATCTTAGATTATGTTGTGCAGAGCATTTTCCACAACAGTAACAAAATGGTTTCAAGGGAAAATGATTCTCATTGCTGCGTGCTAAAATCTCCCGCAGTCTTCAATATCCGAGGTGAAATCCACTCCCAGTTTTTGTCTTAAGCAGAATCAGAATCAGACAAATAGAACAAAGATCAGAACCAGTAGACAAGAGACCAATGCCCAATTCTTAACAGGAAAAAAAAAAAAACACTTCAAGGCAGAAAATTGCTCCCACCCACAAAACAAATACAAACTCAACAGTAGAAAATGAATCCCCCGGTATCAAATTTTCCATAAAATGTAATCTCTGCGGAAACAAGAACCCCCAGAAACTGTTATCAGTGTGTGTAAATCTTAAAGAAGTTTCCTGCAGTACCGAAGTTCTGCAGACCCACTCAACAAGATAGGGTAATTAAAGCCAACAAATTCTGGGCAAAGCTTGTTCATTTAACAAATAGTAGAAACCCAATTGATTGATTCTGACCCAAAAAAAAAAAAAAAAAAAAAACCTGAATTAGAAGCAATACTTCCAAGTTCCAAATGCCTGAAAACCAGTATGAATAAATAACAAGATAGGGTTTGATACTGTGTTCATTTCACATCCCAAACGAAGCATAAGCTTATCATATATCATCGGGGAATCAAGAGCGAGCTCGAAATCAGTGGAAGAGAAAATATAGACAGAGGATAACCTTTATTTGAACCCAATCAGTTCGCTTTATTGAGAGATCCCCAACACTATCGAAGTTGCAGATATTGGTCGCCATCGATGCTTCTACGACAGAGAGAGAGAGAGAGAGAGAGAGAGAGTTTCAAACATTAATCAACTCCCCCTTTTGCACTTACAAGAGTTTTAACAACTTTATAGCTTAATTGGACATCTTCCAACTAATTCTAGTTTCATTTTCCTAACAAAGGTGAACTTTCATCTCCTAACTTCTTAATTTTATCTTCTTTTCTATATTTTCTTTTTCTGCTGCTTGAAGTGATGCTTTTAAATTTGAAGACGTAGAGATCGATCCTTGACATAATGCGTGATATTAAAGTGACCACACAGTGTGGTTGACTTCTTTTATATATTTCTTCAATGGATAAATAGGTTACTAGCAAAAACAATAAACTCGTGCTCAACCAAATATGACTAACATTCAATTTAAATATTAATATATTAAAAAATATATTTATAGATTTTATAAAGAAAAGCAAAAGAAGAAAAAACTTACGAGTACTGATCTAATAGCTAATGGCATAAAAGAAAGAGAAAAAAAATATTAAAGTAGAAAAGAGGATGGTAGAGTTTGAGTAAAAAGAGAGTTATTGTATTTAAGGAAATATAAACTTTAAAAGTAGGGAAAAGACGTAAGGGGTTTCGACAAATTGAAAAAGGATAAAGTAGGTAGTTTGCATCACAATAAGTGTGGACAAAACCGAAATGTTAAAATCATAAAACCCTAGTCAAAATGAAAGGTCAAATCCTATAACTTTAATATATTATATAAGATTTAAGGTAGTGGTTACTGTGGATCATATATTTGAAGAGTCTGAGGGGTCGGTTTGGGGGTGAAAAACTAAATAAAATGAGATATTCATTCCATGGTCCAAGTCCTAGCCTATTAGGCTAATAATTGAGAAGTCCCAACCAGCATTGGTGTGACTTTTTAGTCCCCAACCTCATCAGATTTT
>QPKB01000003.1:31290145-31382271 GCA_003546025.1 Camphora micrantha | reverse complement strand
ACCAACATTTTCCCACCATTAGATTGAAATTATAATAAAATGATGCCTTTAAACCATTAAATCTTTGGGCCTGGATCAAAAGGTTATGATGATCTTATGGACTTAAGATATTGCATATAGGTAGGCCTCATATGAATCTTTTCATCCAATGGACTTCCATAATTATAATGTATTACAGTAGGCCGAGGAAAAACGCTTGAGCGCTGTGTAGCGTTCTCCATAAAACGCCTCATATATATTATTCAGTGCACACCTCGCGCACGGTGCACACCCTTAGTGGGGCCCACCTGATGGTCCATCCAAGTGAAACACACATACATACCCCCACTGAGTTTTACATGTCCCCTGAGGTTGCACTTATTCAAATGGATTGGACTGTTGGATTGACCGTACACCCATTTAAATTGATTGAACTTATGGGCCCCGGATGCTAGGTTTAAGATGATTTGATAGGGCTGATGTGAGAACTTGGTCCGGGTGGCACCCTTAACCATGGGGTATAGCGTGTTAACCACAAACTTCAAACGGTGAGTCTTTGTTAGCCCGCATTGGAAGTATCCAAGTCCTGACCTGAGCTTATAAGTCAAACCCCATATTAACTTAGCATGAGGCCTTTTAAAATCGTGCGGCCCCGGCCCCGGAAACCGTAGGAACTTCGAAGTTAAGCTTGCTCGGGCGGGAGCATTACTAGAATGGGTGACCTCCTGGGAAGTCCTCGCGCGTGCACGTGGGCCAAAGCGAATGCGACCGATCGATTGGACTGAGGACCTGTAACCCGCAAATGGGTATTCTATCCCTTTTTTCTTCGGCCAATCCATGGCTATCCTATAGAAAACGAGCATCCGTGCTCCCATTTCATCACATATATCATTCCACACCCATTCTAACAATTTAAAAAATTGAAATGGTTACCAATTACAAATTTTACCAACCCAAATCCCCAAACCTAATCTAACATGTCAATCCCAAATCAATATCAAAACCAGGCTTGGTATTAGGGAAATCTAACAAGGAAATCATTGTAATCAATAGAGAAACATATACACATGCTAAATTATAAATTTTCAAATCTACTTGCCTCAACCAAGAAGATTGAAAATTGGGAAACTCGAGGAGAAACCTGTCATATTATTGACATTAGTTTATTTTAATGACCTTGGTTTTGGGTTGGCCATTGTAATAACCTAATACTCTGTGTAGTTTTGTTTATTCCTTCTTGCAACTTTAAATTTAAATGAAGTTTATTATCCATTGTTTGATATTCAATATGCCTGAATGTATATGCATTCTGCAATTATTGTATGACTTGAGGCTTGAAATATAATATCCTCACAGCGGACTTACGATCCTTAGGCCTAAAGGACAAAAGTTTTAATTAGTTCTAAATTTCACTCCCTGGATCCGCTTTATTCTCTAATCGGGTTCTGGGGACGTGACAACTGATTTTTTTGTAAAAAGAGGGCCCCACCTAGATCTTCAAAACACCCCCTTTGGGTCTCAACCCTAGGTGGGGCCACAAGTGAGCCCCATAGCAAAGTGCGCATGGACACTCACTGTGCCCTGCGCGCACCTAATCAAGACTATATATAGAAGTAAGAGGAATTTACTCAAAAAATGACCTTAGATGGCCACTAAACGGAAAGGGCACTAGTAGTTTAAATGATACGAAAGTGGTTCCCTAAGATCACTTTCGTTTTTTTATTGAAGTTTTCATTGAGTGACGACGTCGTCGCTAGTTTAAACCTTACAAAACCCCCGAAATTATATTTTCCCTTTCTTTCTCCCCATCGTTTTCCCCCATTTGGTGATTTTGTTGACCCCTTCTTCCTCAAGAGTTTGCAACACGGTCTTAGAGGTTGTTTTTCAACATGTTTTGGATTGAAGCATCATAGATTCAAGCATCATATCATGTGGAGGTATTATTTTTGTCGTTTACCCATTGTTTACTTTTCAAAATAATGATTTTTGTGGGTTTCTTCATCTTCTTTCAATTTCCTTCAACCTATTTCAAATATAGCATCATAAAATTATTAATATTCATGCACTGCACGTGGTTTTTTGCAATGAATTAACCCATTAATTAGTCCCTCCATTTTCTTGACTGGGCTTCTGAATGATATAGTAGTAGTGTACATAACACTGTTGGGGATATCAGAAGGATATGTGGTTAGAAGCCATGATTGAATCATATCATTGCATCTTTTCCATGGTGAATGACTAGAAGAAGTAGATGATGGTGTAATTGAGTGTACCATAAACAAAATAACTATTTTTTTTTGCACTCTTAGTATTGAAGGAATAAATGAATGATGCCCTCCAATAATACCAGACATCCCAGTTTGTGTTTAGAGATCCATTGAAATGGAATAAATGATGCCCCTATGGATCTTTTTCCTGTCGCAACAACTTTTAATTGCGTAGAAGCCATGGAAGAGGGCTCCTAAAAAAAATAAAAAATAAACAGCAAATGATTTCCTTTAAACAATTTTTGGACCATGAGAAAAGGATACAATCAGCTCAAACTATGTGAACTGAACCATCAAAAGTTGGAATGGTGAAGTGAACCCCCTGAAACTAAGTTTGGTGGACTCCAAAATCCAAACCTTAATGAAACATGACTTTTAAATGGAACATATAGTTTATCAATAAGCCTTCGATATTGATGATAATATATCCCAATTCCTTTACAATTTGTTCAGCTTCAAGCCTATAAGTTCATCAATTGATTCCCTTAAAGACCCACCAATTTTCGTACTTCTAAATGCCCCATAAGATGATAAATACAAAAAAAGCAAGCATCATTAATAGGAACCCCACAATAAATAAAAAAAAAAAAAAAAAAAAAAAAAAAAAAAAAAAAAAACCACTAAAAAACGTTATCCTTTTCTTTAAAAGAAAATCTGGTCATCTCCCCCTCGACACCACACATATCAAAGAAAACCTGGTTTCTTTGAATCATGTAGTGAGCGTACACATCATAGTGGATCTAATGATTTTTTTTTTCCAAATTAAGATCAACGTCGACGTCATTGCCCAACCATTTATCAATTCTCGCCGAAAGGGTAGAATAAGCGACGACGTCGTTGCTCCGTAGAATCTTGAAACACTTGTTCCCATTGAAATGAGTGACGACGTTGTCGCTCCGCAGAATCTTGAGATGCTTGGTCCTACTGAAATGAGTAACGATGTCGACGCTTGTCGAAAAAGGGCAAAGAAAGAGAAAAGTTTGCGGGAAGACCAATTTCGTATCGTATGAAGTATGAACTACTAGAGGCCTTTTCGTTTAGTGGCCATCTAAGGTTATTTTTTGGGTAAATTCCTCTAGAAATAAACTTGTAATTTTTCTTTAAAACAAAACGATTATATACCTTAAAATGAAACGATGTTTTATGACATCCTAACAATTATTTTCTTCTTTGTCATTTTATTCCTTTCTTTCAAAGGTAGTATCAAACGTGCAATGGCAGATCAAATCGTGGTTGTAGCTTTCTTGGCTTCTGTTTTCTGCATGATGTCTTGGGTCCCACCTTACTTCTTTTCTGTGGAAAAATCAAAAGTCTCATATATTTTAAGTTTCATAGGACCAGTTGATATATATGATAGCAACGTTCATCAGCTTAATCACGGCGTTTTTGCGCATGACATTTTCATGCCATTTGTTTTTATTGTAGTTATAGAAGCTGAAGAATTCACTTCCTAATATTGTTGGCTGCAGCAAAAAATCTGCTGAAGTGAAAAATACTTTTACCTTATGCGAGACTTATACATACCTCTTGATTTCAACGTGTTTTCCATGAACATTGAAGAAGATGCTTTCATGTTATAAAGAAGACCTTTTTCCCCATCCAAGCAAGCTGACATATACATGTTGTCATTAGCAACAGGATATATGGACCTTGAAAAATTAAACATTTGAATATAAAATGTAGGCTTTAAGCAATGAAGGACTGGCAATGAAGGGCCCCTTCCCAATATATTGTGATGCACATGGTTCTAGGAATAATTATTGTCTCGGTATAATGTTGTGGTATTTGCTCATTTAATTAGAGGTTTATCGAGAAAATGAATTAGATTTCAAGTAAATAAATATCAATTTCTATTACGATTTTTCTCAATTTGTTGATATTTCAAAATAATAATATGATACTTTTAAGAATGTCATATATAATATATGTTTGGTTTTTAAAAAAATATTTGTAAAATATTGAATGCCTTCAGATATAAACTCATATTATGATGAATTTATGAAATAATAATTAAAATAAAACATTACATATTTTTTTCTAAAAATTCTCAATAAACTCACACAGAAAAATACATATATATGTCTTAAACTTAAAAAAAAAAAACTATACTATATATATATACATATACATATATATATATATATATATAAAGATACTCTAATCCAATCTTCTGGCATTTTTACTCCATTTTTCTTATTTTTGAATTCTAGCATCTGAATTATACTCAAATGAATCTCCTCATATATTTTCCATATGCTGAATGTGTAATTATGGTTGAGATATTATAGAGAATTAAGTGATGTGGGAAATAAAATAAAATACTATATATTATAAAAATATAAAAAATAGATATTAAAACATTTTAAAGACAAATTTAGATTTACCTAATTTTGTCAATTTTATTTGATAGCGTCACAATATTTTCATTTTGTCTAAATATCAGCCCATGAAAATACTAAATAAGAGAAATGATTATTTGTTGATGTCCTTAGGAGTTGCTATGGGGACCAATTAGTCTGGTCTAAGTGGATTCCGCATTTTCTTGATCCCATCAGACTATGGGCATTTTTGTGGATTAGTAGAGGACCAATTGTTTATTTCATTCCTTGAATTGATTTGCATATAAAAGTAGATAATGGAATTGATATTTACTGTCAGTTCCCTTCACATATTTATCAACCTAGCTATATGGGAATAGGGCTTAAATTAAGTAAAAGCAAAGCCTATAAAGAGAATCGAATTGTTTACATAGGAGTTTTCAGTTCCCACACAACCTCAGTGCTACTTGCGGCTGTGCTCTATATTTGTGTAACTTCTACATACATATATTTTTTATGACACTTCCCCTCATGTGGGACCCGATTGGCGTGCTTTTGATGGCATTCAAGTTTATGACTCTGATACCATCTTAAATTTCTTTAACTAATCATTCATACAAAAACTTGAAGCATTTAGTAGAGGCCGCATAAATATTTTTCAATACTCCTTCTCGAATGGATCACACTCCTCAACAATACCTTAATAGAAAACGATTTTCATGACATTCTTCAAAATTAATTAGTTTCTTCGTCTGTCTTCTTTCTTTCTTTCTTTTCTTTCTTTCTTTCTTTCTTTCTAAAGGTAGTATCAAACGTGAAATGATTAATCAAATCGTGGGTTGTAGCTTTCATAGCTTCCGTTTTCTACAAGATGTCTTGGTCCCACCTTCCAATGTCGCTCTTACTTCTTTTCTATGGAAAAATCAGAGGTCACAGTGCCACATATTTTGAAGATTTCCTGTTCACTATAGCTTAAGCTTTTATCCATACCTTTATTCAGCGCCAGTTGATATGATAGTAAGTACTTCTAGAGCTTACGGCTTTTGTGCATGATATTTTCATGCCATTTGTTTTCATTGTAGTTCTAGTTAGTCTTGAGAAAGATAGAAGCTGAAGAATTCACTTACCCATTGTTGGGTGCAGCAAAAAATCTGATGAAGTGAAAATACTTTTACCTTATGCCAGATTTAGAACTCTTGATTTGAACCTGTTTTCCATGAAAACTGAAGGAAATGCTTTCTTATTACAAAATGAAAGCAGGAAAAATGTTCACAATAAAATGGAATATCTTCTTCGCCTCTAGGCAAGCTGACCTTAATAATGTTTTTATTAGCAACAAGTTATGAATCTTGAGAACAAGGGATTGCTCAGTTGGTTGGCAACCATGCATCTCATTCGGTTGCCCAAGGATTGACTCTTGGGTATGCCACTTTTCCCACATGTGTGGGCTCTCCTTCCTACTTGCGTGAGGTTCTCTTCTAAAGTGTGGGTTATCATTCCCATAAAGTGTGGGGCTTCCTCTTCCTACATGTATGTGGGCTCTCTTGCCTCCTAGCCCCTTTGAGCTGGATAAGAAGGAGGCTGGAATGAACATTGAGAAATTAGATATTAGAATATAAAATGTAGGCTTTAAGCAACGAAGGACTGGTGATGAAGTTCCCTTCCAATTACATTGTGATGAACATGGCTCTTGGAAATATTATTGTCTGCATAAAATGTTTAGATATTTGATAATTTATAGTTTTATTAAGATGATATTAGGAAAATATCAAAAAAATTAAATTAAATTTAAAGTAAATAAATAGAAATTTCTATTAAGATTTTTTGAGATTTTCTCAATATTCTCCTCTTTATGGTGGTATTTCAAACTTGTCGATATTTCAAAGTAACTTGATATTATTTGAGAAAATGCTGTTGTAAGTAGATATTGATCATATATCTTAGCCTTTGTCACACTGATTTCGGTAGCATAGTGAGTTTAACTCAAGAGGTAAGCAAAGACCGAAAATATTCTCCTAGAAGTAGATTGCATATTGTGAATATGCAATCCAGCTCGTGGGGGCTCACTTGGATGCATTCCAATCATTATAGGAAGGATTTATGGAAAGGTCCTCTTATAGATAAGAATCATGCAAAAATCAGTTCTGTCTTATTATTTTACCCCTCCGTTTAACAACATTAAATCTTGACGTCTATTGTTTTATAGATATATCACAGTTTCAATCCAACGTCCAGTAAAGATTTGTTGAGCGTAAAAATGGATGAAATGCCAGATCATGAGGGGATAAGAACGTGAAAGGGGTTGCATTGATCAAAGGAGGGCCCACTTGGAACCCATAGTTGATTGCATATGCAGTCTGGTCGTAGGAGAAGATTTTCAACAAAGACTAAGCAAAATCTTTGTGCAAGATCGCTTTTCAAGGAATCACTAAAAAACTTAGTCATTTTCTTCTTTTTCTTTTTCTCATGGAAAAGTGGCCACACCAAACATTAAAGCTTATTATAGCCTAGAAAAATCTTTTCCACTTTCCATGCTTTTGCCACGGAAAGTCGTGTAAATAAAGTGTATAAAAACATGCCAATGTTTGTGTGGTCGGTTTTCAGCGGAAAAGGTGAGGATTGGGGACACTTTTTCTCACTATAGTAAAATATACATTTGGCGCGGTCGATTTTCCACGCTATAGTAAAACTTGTTTTTGATACAACTGCTTTTCCACAACGAAAAGTGTAAAAATGAGCTACTTTTTTTTGTGTTTTCATGGAAAAGCTTTTCCTATAAAGGGGTCAAGAAGAGTTATGAGAAAGAGGAAAAAGCTTGCCCTAGGTGTCTGTCAGTCTTTGTGCAGACGAAGAAATGATACGTGTGTATCTTTAAAATCTAAACCTAATTATTTAGCGTCTGCCTTCCTGTGTTTCAATGTTCCGTTTTGACACTATTCAAATTTATTCTCCCACTAACTTCATATTTTTTCTAATACTTTATACTACCAACCCTTTAACACATCATACAAGAGCTAATCCAATCTTTCAAAGTACATAATCAAACCATTAGAATTTCTCTCATTGTAGCTATAGTAGATTACTGTTAGGAAAATTGTGTAGCCCTACTGCCATAGGGCCCATGCCAGATGGAGCCCGGCGGTGTGCCATGGATGAACTCCCCTAACAAGTCTTTATCTGATTGATTCAGATAAGGGTCAAACTCTTGGTGATAGAGTCTGGATCAAGTTCAGACTCCATGTTTGGCAGATATCCCACACTGGTCAGGAGATGTGGGATTTCAGGAGGGGTAGAGTCCGGATAGAGTTGTAACTCATAGGGATTGCTCTATATAAGGGAGATGGGAACTCTTGGTTGATTATCCAAAAGATCTGAGAGCATTTGCAGCGGGTTCACAGGTCTACCTCACACCGGAACGCACAAGGTTCTCGGTGAATTCAGTTCCGACACCCATCTGAAACCAGCAAATTCTTTCAATTGGTATCAGAGCTTGATTTGTGCGTTTGACGGTTCGGATTTTGAGATAAGGCTGTAGCAAATGTTTTTCTCGTTGCATTATGCTCTCTGCAACCAGGCTGTTTGAAGAAGCAAAAAGTCTACAGACCCCGGGTTTTTATGCCCGGGGTTTGCCACGACTCCCATGGAAGCCTGGGATCCAACGGCTCCCAGTGGGAGTCGTGCCAGACCCCGGGCACAAATCCGGGGTCTGTAGCACGGCTCTTGAAGAAGATGACCGATTTCTCGGTTTTGTGGACGCAGAAATCGAGGTTCTCTTGCGTTTCTCGTTTGGCGTGCTTGTTAGCAACTGTTGAAGACACGTGACGGACAATGAAAACTTCAACGTGAACGGGGAAATTTCAATGTGTGTTTGGTGTGACTTGTTCTTCTTTTCTTTTCACCTCGGAACACGTGGAAAGGTTACATCTTTTTTTTATTCTTTGCCTCGGAACGCGTGCGAGAGATGGAACCTATTCTCTGCCTAGGTTCTGTTTTTGGGTCAGGTCGTCTAGACTCAAACCAGCAACTTTCGCAGCAACTGGTACGGTGACGTCAGCGGAACACGACGCAAGCGTGGGCCCAGGTCTCATCGGTCAACAGAAAGTTTGACCGGCCGTAACTCCTTCATCCGATCGACGAGCGGGTTGGATCTGCAGATTCGTGGCGACGAGCACTATTTGGTAAACGCGACAGATCGGCATTCCAAGGGTAAAAAATATTTTGGATAGCGATCACTGTCACTAGTATATGGACTTTGTTTATTTTTTTAATCAGATATGTCTACTGCTAAATCTGCTCTGCACAATCTCGCTAAGGTTGATATTTTCAATGAGAAGAACTTATCCATTTGGAAACGTTGGCTGGATGCCTTGTTGCACTTTGAGGGTCTTTCTTATGTTATTAAAGAAAAGACACCTGAAAAGCCCGTTGATGATGCTTCTAAGGAAGAAAAAGATCTCTATGTTACTTGGGAATATGATAATGAATCAACAAGGTATCTGTTACATGGATTTATTTTCAATGATTTGGTCAAGCAATTGGCTTCAGCAAAATAATTTTATGATCAAATAATTACGAAATACGATGCATCCTTTGTGTCCCACCTTGTGGAGGTATTCTCGAATTATGTTAATTATATAATGCCTGAAGGAACCTCGATCAATGACCACATTGACCAGATGAACATAAGATTGAGGGATTTGATTGTTTTGGGAAGGGACATGGGCCAGGAGTTGCAGTTATTGTATTTGTTGCAAAGTCTCCCACCTTCATGGGGGAATGTTTCTCAGACCCTTAGCCTCCAAAAAACACTAACCGTTAAAGATATTGAGGCTGAATTAATTGCTGAAGCATAAAGGCAGGCTGCCCGTGGTGTTGTGCCTACTGCTTTGCTTGCCCAAACCAATTCTGCTAGTGGCTCGATGACTACTATGGGGAAAAGGAAGTATAAGGGCAAAGGGAAAGCAAATGTGCAATAAAGAAAAGGGGGCGTTGCTTTATTTTCGGGAAGCCTGGGCACTTTCGTGCGGACTGTCCGGATAAAAAAAAAAGGTGAGAATGGGCAACAGAACATGGTGCCACATGGAAGTAAAGATTATATTGCTATGATCACGGAATCCATGATGGTGGACACTAATGAAAGCAACTAGTGGATCGACTCCGGGGCTACTCGACACATCTCGAGGACCAAAGCAGGTTTCATTGAATTCCAATAAATTAAAGCTGGAGAACGTAATATATACATGGGGAAGGAGACATTCTGCAATGTGCTGGGGGTGGGGAAAGTCAAAATTCCCCGGCCAACTGGAAAATCGTTATATTTGTCAGATGTCTTATTCCCTCCCGGCATGAAGAGGAGCATGATTTCCGTCAGCCAGCTTGCATCTACTGGTTTTGAAATTAGGTTCACTATTGATAAGGTTACTATTGGGCTCAATGGAAAAATTTGTATTTCTGGTTTGCTTCATGACAAATTGTATTTGCTGGACACTTCTAAAGTTGCAATAAAATCTAGTTCCAATTATTCTGTGTGCGTGAATGAATGTGTTAATGGTTTGGCATTGTTATGGCACTACATATTAGGACACATTAACAAGAACAGAATAACTAGAACTGTCAAGGATGAACTTTTACTTGATATTGGAAAAGTGGAATACCCTATATGTGAACCATGTCTAAGTGGGAAAATGGTCAAGAAACCATTCCTAAAGGGAACTAGAAATTCAGAATTGCTAGACCTGATTCACACAGATATATGTGGACCCTTAAATGTTCATACTAGGACGGTGGAGGTATATTTCATGACTTTCATTGATGACTTCAGTAGATATAGCTATATCTACTTGATTAAACATAAACATGAGGTATTAAAAAATTTTCAATTATATGCTACTGAAGTTCATAATCAAAAGGGTAAGAAAATTAAATGGATTCGATCCGATAGAAAGGAGGGGGGGGGGGGGGAGTACACTTCTGAGCTGTTCAAAAAATATTGTGCAAAAGAGGGAGTCATCCATGAGTATGCGATCCCTTACACCCCACAACAAAATGGCATGGGTAAACGTCGAAATCGAACACTTATGGACATGGTATGGTCCATGATGAGCCACACGGAACTTCCGCTGTATTTGTGGGGAGAGTCAATTAATACTGCACAATATATATTGAATATGGTGACCACTAAATCTGTGTCCGATTTCCCGTATAAGTTATGGACTGGAGCCAAACCTAAAATGAAACATATAAAAGTTTTTGGGGCTGCCCCGTACATGTCCTGTTACCGCCACAAGAAAGACACAAACTGCAGGCAAAAACGAGAAAGAATTGCTCGTTTGTTGGCTACCAAGTCATTCAAAAGGATATCGTGTGTATGATCACGATAATAAAATAATCATGGAATGTCGAGATTAGTATTTCCTTGAGAATCGAATGGGTAATCCTAGAGATATACCACGGATAGTGGATTTCTATGAGATCTCTGAGGATAAGGATGTCCAAGTGAGTGGGGGTTCCAATGTGGTTGACGTTGGAATTGTAAACCTGGCTAGGGCCCACTTGACGAGGAATAACTGGAACTATGTAGATCTGTTCGGATAAGGAAACATCCGTCATATCTGGATGATTATTGTAGTTTAGTGGAAACCGTGGAGGATTTGGATCCGACATCCTACTCTCAAGCAATCAATGGGCATGATGGTGAAAATTGGATGAATGCTATGAGAGAGGAAATTGAATCAATTCATAAGAAACGGGTGTGGCAATTAGTCAATCTACCCAAAGGTCGAAAGGTCATTGGTTGTAAATGGGTTCTTAAGAAGAAATTCAATTTGGATGGTTCCTTGGATAAATACAAAGCACGGTTGGTGGCCAAGGGTTTCACGCAAGTGGAAGGAATTGATTACGATGAAACTTTCTCCCCGGTCGTAAAATTCCAATTCATTAGGACCCTTATGGCGGTTGTGGCTTATCATGACTAGGAATTGCACCAAATGGATGTAAAAATTGCTTTCCTGAATAGAGAATTGGATGAAGAGATTTACATGAAACAACCTGAAGGTTTTTTGGTGCAAGGTCATGAGGATAAGGTGTACAAATTACAAACTGCACTTTATGAACTTAAACAGTCATTGAGGCAGTGGTACAAGAAATTTCACCAGGCCATAAGTGAAATTGGTTTTGTCCCCAATAGTGTTGATATATGTTTCTATGTTAAACATAGTGAGAGTAATTGTTTATATTTGTCATTGTATGTGGATGACATCCTGATTGCTGGTGACGATTTGGATGCTGTCAATGGAATCAAACAATGGTTGAAGTCAAGATTCGAGGTGAAGGACATGGGTGGGGCTATATATGTAATGGGCATAAAGATCACCCGTGACCGGCCGAATCGGTTATTGACTTTGTCACAGGAGTCCTATTTGGAAACTGTGTTAACGAGGTTTGATATGATGATGTGCAAGCCAGTCGATACTCCCATTGGCAAAAGTGAAAAATTGTCCAGCAAATAGGGGCCCACGACTGAGGAAGATAAGGCAATGATGCGAGGGGCAAGCCTTATGCTCAGGATGTGGGAAGCATCATGTATGCGATGTTGTGTACGAGACCGGATGTTGCATTCGCCATGGGTCTCGTGAGTAGATTCCTATGTAACTTTGGATTACCTCATTGGTATGCGGTTAAGAGGATTCTTCGGTACATTAAAGGCACCTTGAAGTTGCAACTATGTTATCAAGGTGATGACTTGAAATTGCGTGGCTATTCCGATGCCGATTGGGCCGGTGACTTGGATAGAAGAAATTCAACTACATGCTATGTGTATACTCTGGGGGGAGGTGCGATCTCTTGGGGTAGCAAAAAACAGACCTCAACAGCCATGTCTATGACCGAGGTAGAGTATATAGCCTGTAATACCGCAGTTCATGAGGCTGTTTGGTTAACGAAATTTTTATGTGGTAATGATTTAATCAGTGATGATCAGCTTGTCCCAATGAACGTAGATAGTACGTCTGCCATCTTGATGGTGACTGAGCCAAAATTTAACAGCCGATCAAAGCATGTTGAGATAAAATATCATTTTGTCCAAGAGAAGGCTGAGAATAGAGAAATTGAAACTAATTTCTTATTTGCCTTCTACGGAATTAATGGCTGATGCTCTCTCCAAACCGTTGCCCGTGGAAGAATTTGCGAGGCATGTGATGTGTATGGGACTCAAATACATTTGATGTACATTGGCACGTTTGTCAACCATGTCATTCTTGCCGAGTGGGAGATTGTTAGGAAACTTGTGTGGCCTGACTGCCATAGGGCCCACGCAAGATCAAGCCCGGCTGTGTGCCGTGGATGAACTCCCCCAACAAGTCTTGATCTAGTTGAGTCAGATAAGGATCAAACTCTTTGTGATAGAATCTGGATCAAGTTCAGACTCCAAGTTTGGCAGATATCCCGCGCTGGTCAGGAGATGTAGGATTCCAGGAGGGGTAGAGTCCGGATAGAGTTGTAACTCCTAAGGATTGCTCTATATAAGGGAGATGAGAACCCTTGGTTGATTATCCAGAAAATCTGAAAGCATTCGCAGTGGGTTCGCAGGTCTACCTCACACCGGAACGCACAAGATTCTTGGCGAGTTCAATTCCGACACTCATCTGGGACCAGCAAGTTCTTTCAATTACCTCTTGCATTCCATGTTAGGGATTTTGTATATTGCAATTTGATGGATGCATTATCATTTTAACATCATTTGAATTTTCACACATGCATTGATTTAGAAAATCTTAAATCTTGATTTACACATGCATTGTTTTTAAGACTTGTAGAAATCTTGGTTCATGCATTTTTGATTTTAAACTTGGATGCAATTATTTTTGAAAAGAAGTTTTATGAATCAAGCAAGCCTTTTCAAATCATTTTAGGCCTTTTATGTTTCATGTTTTTAAACCTCTCAGTTTGATTTAAATTATGATTTCAAGCTTGATTCATTGGCCCAAAATTCCCCACAAGAAAAATACTTTGAAAATTCTATTTTTGGGGAAAAAGGTCCCAGGACCCGGTCGACCCGCAGTGTGGTCGGTTGACCAAGCTCATGGACCCGGTCGACCAGCACACTGCAGGTCGACCGGGAAAGAGTCATTGGAGCTTTTTTCAAACGGTCAGTTTTATGACCGTGAGCCCAGGTCTACCGGGGACTCGTAGAAACCCACTTTTTGGGTATAAATAGTGGTTCATTCCTTTGAAAAATTTGAGAAACTAAGAGGCCCTCCTTGAGATGTTTTGAGGCCAATCAAAGAGGAATGAGCTAACGGATGATAGGGATCATTTGGAAAGTTAAAGCTTGGTTCCATTGAGTTAAATCACTAAGTAAGCTTTACTTTTCTTAATCATATATTTTCATGCTTTGCTTTAATTATTGGTAAATTTTTTCCAGCATGATAAACTATGATTTGTTGTGTCCTTAACATGTATATGTCTTGAATTGATTTATTATTTTGGATGCATCACCTTGATTCAAACAAAGTAGTACTCAAATTGGTATATCTAAGTAAATCATGTTTTTGAAAACATCTTTGAAATTATATATAACATGATTCCTATACTTGGTTGAATCTTTGGTTCTTGTTTTCCATCATAAGAAAATCACTTTCAAATCTATCTTATATTTTGAATTCAACAACTTCACAAATCATATGTACTTTTGTTTTAAAGTTTCACAACTTGCTTAACATTGATAGGTATATCATTTTTCAAGTTGAATTTTTATTTACATGTGATTTGTCCCTGAACTTCAATCAAATCTGTTTTTGTGTTTTACACTTTCAAATGCCTTTAGTATACATATATTGAGCTACATTGTTAATTTGATTGAAATCCTTATACATCACATGTTTTGTTCTTAGAATTTCACAACTTGTTTGGAATACATAAGTATATCTTTTACAAGTTATTTTTAACATGTGATTAGCATTCTTTCCTTAATCATAAATGTTTTTATGAGCTAAAACTTTTAAAAGCCTTTGGCATACATTTATGAGCTTTTATTTTCAAATTGATTGAGGACATCATACATACACATTGTGCATTCATAGTGTGTATGTGTGTGAATTAGATTTTCACTTTCATATCCACCTATTTGAGAGGCATTATATTAAGCTAAAATTGTGTCTCCATTAAGTGTATTATAGATACTACTTAGAGAGATAACCAACCTTTTGGTTGTAGAGGTTATTGCTTAGCCTAAGAAAAGCATAATGTAAGAGGTTATTGCTTAGCCTTGGAAAGCAAAATGTAAAGATTATTGCTTAGCTTATTGAAAAGCATAGATAGTGGAAATCCGGTGGGGTGTTGGATCATAAGCCGTAGTGGATGTAGGCATTGAGGCCGAACCACTATAAATCATCGTGTTTTGGTGAATGCTTTGTGATGAATGTTTTTGTTATCTTCCGCACTTTAGTTCTATATCATCACTTATGACTAACTGTTTTAAAAAAGTTAAAATTGGTCATAATTGGTCACTAATTAGAAGCTCACCCTATTCACCCCCCTTTCTAGGGGTTCGGATCCCAGACTTTCATTTCATTCTTAATTTACCTTTCCTTTTAACTCCACACAATCATCTTAGCATTCTCATCTTAGCTACATATGCTTTAGCCTATATATTATATATATCAGAAATCCTTTGCTACACATGACCGCACCTTATGGTACACTCAACTCCTAGTGCGGCCACCTTATGATCCATCCAAGTGGACTACAAAATGGGGACCCATGTAATATTCACCGATTCCAGGGTTTGGCACCCATATAAATAGACCAGACCGTTAGATCGACTGTGGACTCATTCTAGGTGAGGAAAACTTGTTGGCCGTTGATTAAGTGGTAGGATCGTCATCTGAGACTCTGTCACAATACATAGGTAGGTTGGGTGGGGGGAGGAGATATCTTGTGATCCCCCAAACCCCATCCCTAGGTTGGGTCCCAAGTGGGCCCCACATGCCTTTTTTTTATACTTGAGCGGATGAGCATCGCAGAGGGGGTCTCCCTCCCTCTCTTTGAGGATCACTAGAAAACTCACCGGGAGTTTTCTTCATAAAAAAGGCCCCTCGAAACGAGGCTCATTATTATACATGATAACCATGGAATGTCATGGGATTGAAAGATATGGAAAAGACTTAATATTTAAATCTCCAACTCTATTAAATCATTCCAACACCTTGATCTATGGCCCTAAATTAAGTTTAATGGAATAGAGGCAATATTTTCTTTGGATTTTATTCTGACCTTGAGCAAAAGTTGGATGAGCGTCAAATTTGGACTTATGACAATTCATTTTAGGGGGGGGTGTTGAAAGATTGAATTGGCGTAAGATGGGCTCCGTGGCCTAAAATGTAAAGGAGAGAAAAGTGGAGTTTTTGAAATGGTTTTGGTTTTTAGGATCCCACTGTAAGTATATGCACACATATATATTTATGTATGGGGGACATTCATGTGCATGGTGACTAGGGACCCACTGATCATAGAATTTGTAGGGGATGAAAAGAATAATATTGGATGAGCCCATAAATTAAGTTTGAGGTCAGTCCCATGCCTTTAACCCTTTCATCTGTGGCCCACAAATTTAATGGCTTTATATTAAAGGAAAATTTTTTACCTTCTATCCAATGGTTGAATCCATTTGGATAGGTAAAAAACTGATGGCTCTAATGTAATTAAAGGAGTCCTATGTGTGTAGATAGTTCGGATGTATCATAAAGTTGGCCTCACTTAGGCTTGTCAATTTAGCTAGAAAACGCAGAGCTTTAAAAAAAAATTGAGCTCAGCGGGTTGGGCTTGGACAATTTTTCGAAAGCCCAGCTAAATGGGACTAGGAATGGGTAGAGCAGGCCCGGCCCGTCCAAGCCCGGCTGCAAGATAATTTTATTAAATTTTTATATAATATATATATATATATATATTTACCTCATGTTCCATGATGAAATATTTCGGCACTGTTGGGCGCTGCTACTCTGCTAGATATATGCATTCAGGCAAAGTTTTCTCCTATGGGACATTCATATGTGGACATTCTGATCTGGACGTGGAGCCCATAAATAATCTGAACCCAACTTGATTTAACAGCACCCACCTTGATGACGTGGAAAACTTCCCATCCATTAATATGGCTTGGCCCAGTAGGAAGATAAAAACGCCCACTTTTGGTGGGGCCCACTTAAAGGACATACGACTAATGTTTAGCTTATGTTCAAGATTGGGCTAAGCCCGGGCCCGGGCTTGTCCCAGTCCGAGCCCGCATGGGACGGGATTTGACGTAAGCCCATTTAATTTAGGGCTAAGATTGGACAACCCCTCGGTAGGCCCGTCCAAAATTCGGGATAGGATTGGACAACTCAAGCCCAGGCCTGGCCCGTCCAATTGACAGGCCTAGAAAAGGGCCCTTGCAATCCACTTGTTTGCCATAGCAAGTAATATCTATAATTTTTTATGTTGTCCAGGACTATGACCAAATCATTTTCTTTGAGATTAGAACTCCATAAAAATGCACACAAGATTTTTTTTTTAAGGATTTTATGGGAAAAATTCCATAGATCCCGACTCTTTGGTAAATTCACTTTTCTAGTGAAGTGAGGTTAATGGTCATCTCAAGATACAATAAAAGAAAATGGATCGAATTAAAAAGTAACATTCTTTCTCTTTAAAGTTGAAAAATGGTTGGAAAGGAATTAGTGATTTTGAGGGCAAATTGATCCAGGATAAGGTCATATTAGCATATGGGACCCAACTCCTACCTCTCCAACTTAGAATTTGAAAAAAAAAAAAAAAACCTCATCTAAGAGTATCTTTTCATTTTTCCATCTTCATCCAAACTACACACAAGTTTATTCATTTCTCCCTCTTCCAAAACATTCAACAATACTGTCTCTCTCCTTTCCCTCCGTTAATAATATCCACGGCCTCTCTGTATCTGACATATTTGGCACCGTGTACTACTGTCCTAATATCTAACACAATGTCTCTCACGTCATTGGCCAGGTCCTCTCATATCAAAAACTACAAAAACAACTGCAAAGGTATGTGATGCAATTGAAAATTTTTTTCGACCCAACTCTATAAATTAAGGTCATTTTTTAAATTCTATATACAACACTCAAAATACTGACCTTTCTCTTTTAGCATTATTTTATACTTTTAAGGGCGACTCCATATATTTTTTTTCTAATGTGCAGACTTCAAATCAAAGTTAGGCATTGCATCATATGGATAAAATTTCATCAAAACCACTTGCATGTGGGAAATTATTGTCTTTAAGAAAACATCGTAATTGGTGTGCCTTACCCATTTTCTATTATTTTCTTATGAAATTTCTCACATTCACTAATTATTTATTTGTCTTTCCGATTGCACATTCTTTATAATTAATTTCCCCAGTGGAGGTGGAGATAGCGGCAATGAAGTTGGCGAGGAAGAACAAGAGGGAGGAGGGTATATAGAAGACATAGGTGCTATTTTATTATCAGGAAGAAGAAAAAGAAACAAACGACGATATCACGTTCAAGGCAAGTGTCAAAGAAACTAAAAAAAAAGGGAAAAAGTGGTTCTAGGCCTTTTGTCATCTATATTAAAACGGTAGGGCCTTTATAGTTCTTACAGGATCAAGGGGATTTTTCTCATAAAATCCTCTTCTTTTCTATTTGAGCAATTTAAATATCCTCTTCTCTTTTCTACTTGAGCAATTTACTGTCTAGAACTGTTACCATTGATACTAAGAAGATTAATGGTGTTGTTAACCTAGCATGGATATGTGCATGAAGACCTCATCAAACCTGTATATATTAATAGAACATGTGGGGCAAATTTGAAGTGCCAGCATGTACTGTGCTCAAGGGCTTGTTTGTGCAGTAACTTGTTTGTTAATCCTCTCGTAGGAAGCAATTTTAGTTTTTCTCATGGAAAAGTGCCTGCACACGTTCAACTTTTTTCATCACCGAGAAGGATTTTCAATTTTTATGCTTTTTTCTGAAAAAAAGCGGATGCACAAATATACCTTTTGGAGATTATTGTTACTTTGTAAGATTTGAACTGAAGCATTGTCACTTGGGGCGTCTGGCGTCTCTAACTAGTATGGGTGTTCAGAGCTCCAAATATACGAGGCTGATGAATATTTACGCTCGGTCTGATTTTGAAGACAAAGGCACATATCCAACCCTACTGGCCATCCTTGTGAAAATCCTGCTCGTAGAGTAGTAGTTGGACTGCGACAGTCCACCGATCCCCACATGGCAGAAATCCATGTAGTGCAAAAGTCCACCACATGTGCTCATATACACCACGAGTTGTGCTACATGGATAGACTTTGGGATCGGTCCAAAGACTGGTCCCAAAAGTTCTGTCCGTTTAGACTTTTACATACACCACATGGAACATGCCTTTTCAATGCCAGTTTTAATCATTTACCTGAAAGCATAGTTTTGATTGGGATTTGGCGGTGACTGCTTTATGTATATATTTCTCATGTTTCGAATGGGGAATGTGGGCACACTTCATATATGTTCACTTTCACTTGCATGCCCATCTTTTTGTAATTGGTCCTGAATAATTCGTCTCTTACACTACATGTAGAGATTGGTGGGACATTAAATGGTTAGAGCTTTTTACAGTAAGGCCCCTATATATTAATGAAAAACCTCAAAATAGCCCTTACGTTTTAAGTTTTTACTAAAACCTCCCTCAACTTACCTTCAGACCATACAAACCGTTCCACTCCCCAATCCTTTTCCTCCTTGACCCATATACCCCTATTTCTATATTGAAAAGATACATAAGGTTTTTTCTCTTGACATATTTACCCCTATTCTTTAGTTGAAAGACAAAAAGGAGCCACATCCTTTATGACGCTCCTGCACGGGTACAAATCACAGTATGATTTTCATGTTGGCCCACTGCAGGATGTCAAGTGATCTCTTCTTTTTTTTTTTTTTTTTTTTAAAATTATTGCACTGCAACTATGTGGGCCCCATCAAAATAGAGTTCGTTCATGACAAGAAAAACCTCCCAAGAAGGCCACGAAAGAATGTATGTGAACACAAAAGCATTTAAAAGTCTAGGAAAAAGGGAAAATCCAACTCTCTATAGGAGGACCACCTTTGATCACTCATCTTCCACACACCCGTCTAGTGGAGTTGAGTGATTCCATCTTCAAACCGATCTAACCCTGGTCCAACTATTGCATCCAATTATGATAGGTAATGCACCTAAAAAATTGATGAACTTTCAAATAAAAAATGGCCCACCTTTGATCCATCAATCATTTTCAACACACATAGTCCTATGACCATCTAACCTCAAACCAATATGACCCTGGTGCAACCACTGGATTCAATTATAATAGGTATGCACCTAGAAAATGGTTAAGCTTCTTGGTACAAAAATAAATGCCCCGCTTTTGATCAATCCACCATTTTCAACACACTTTGTCCAATGAATTAGGCATTGATTCCAAATTAAGATTGATCCGACCTTGGTCCAACCATTGGATTCAATTATGACAGGTAATGCACGTAAATAATTTATACACTCTTAGATAAAAATGTGCCACCTTTGATCAATCTACCATTTTCAACATATTAGTCCTATATGCATTGGCAATCATTCCAACCTAAAAGTAATCCAAACCCTGTCCAACCATTGGATACATTTATGACAGGTAATGCACCTGAAACATGGATAATGTTTTGGGTACAAAAATGAATGGCTCACTTGATCAATTCGCCATTTTCAACACTTACTCCAACAAATTTGCAGTAATTCAAACTAAATATTGATCTGACCTTGCCCCAACCTTTGAGTTCAATTGGGAGAAGTAAAGCACCTAAATACTTGATAAATCTTTAGGTGAAAAATAAATGGACCACCTTTGATCATTCCACCTTTTCAACACAGTTAGTGAATAAATTCTGACCTAAAATCAATGTGAACCTTGACCAACCCATGGATTCACACATTATGTACCTAGGAAAATTAATTAACTTTTAGGTTTAAAATAATTGGCACACCGATGGTCAACTTACCATCTTCAACCCATTTAGTTTAAGAAGTTAGCAACCCTCCCAATTTTAAACTCATTTGACCATTGGATTCAGTTATGACAGTAATGCACCTAAATAGTTGATAAAATTTCAGGTGCAAAAATGAATGGCATGGAAATATCCGGGTCATTTGCACTCATATGAGGCGTAAAAGGTCCGAGCTGTCCGGTAAGAGGTCATTGGTTAATGATATAAACGGCAAATATGACTTTTTATCTTTTAACTAATGAAAAAGAGTGCTGCTATCTGCACACTGAATATTGCTCTCCACACACTGCATCTCTTTACACGGTTATTTTAAGTAAAAATATTCAATCTTTTTCTCTCTACACACTGAATTTTCCCTAAAACACCCATTTACTGACTTGATCAAATTTCTCCCTACACTCTGCATTTCAACGTCTTCTTCCCTCCTATTTCTAAATCGACGTTTCGCTGCACCTCCCCGATTTCGATCTCGATGAGCTCCACCACCGGATGTTTCCGCTGCACCTCCTCTTGTTCAGCCATCTCTCTGTGCTCTCCGTGCCTTCTTCTTCAAAGTGCATTACTATGAATCGTTACTTTTCCAATATCAGTGAGTGATTTCGATACCTTTTGATTGCTTAGAAATGCTTGTAGTTTTCTTTTAAGATCAAGTATTTGGTTTATTCAGAGTTTTTTTCTCCCTCATGCGCCTCCCTCTCCCCCATTTCCAGCCATTGTCATCGTTTTTTTCTGAGTTTCACGACATTGTTCGGCACTGTGTGTCTGAAAAAGAATAATATTTTCGGCCTCAATGTACCGTAAATGTTTTATATTTTCGGCACTGTGGCTCCGAGTAAGAAGATTCTTTAAGGCATCATAAGCCCGAGAATTTAATTTTTTGACGACACTACTTGACCGAAAGGGTCATATTTCCACGGTGAGGTAATGCCGAAACTATATTCTCCACACTGATAATCAGGACCGAACAATATTTTAGGGCTGTGAGTCAGTGCTGAGCAGTGAAAATGTCTAATTTCCTAACTGATTTAGGACTGGTTTTCTTTCGTTTTTTTCAGATATGGATGTGCCCGTACCTCTAGGATTCGACCCACATCGTCGAACAGGAGACTCCGTCAGAGGCTTGTTGCTGATGACGACGAGGATGATGGAGTAGTTGAAGAACACCCTCAAGCCCAAGAACAAACAGAAGTTCACGAACAGGCTGAAGAAGTTCGTCAATGAACTTTAACTGGTGGTCAGGATAGGACTGGAGAAATTCCCGGGGGGCATACAAGTTTGAGCCTGCTACATAGTTTCTGGACGCATATTGCTATGAGTATTTGACACCAGCAGGTTTGTGATTAATCTTGGTAAACGTGTTTTAACTATTTATTACCTTTACTAATTTGTTTTTTATTTTGTATTGCAGGAGAGACCACCACTTAAATGCCTAAGCCATGCCCAAAAAGTCAATGAATGGGCATGGAATTCAGAAGGAAGGCAAAGTACTGTTTTTAGTGGACTCATTGGCCGTTCAGGGTTTGCTCCACTGGTGGCGACATCTTATCATTTTATCAACAAGAACATGGTGTCAGCCTTTGTGGAAAGATGACAGCCTGAGACAAACACATTCCACATGCCTTTCGGTGAAATGACGATTACCCTTGATGACGTAAGCACCATTATAGGGATCCCGGTGATAGGAAAATTTGTATCAGTGGAGCAACTGTCATTTGAGCGAGCAATGACACTTGTAGAGCATGGCCTTGGCGTCACATCCCAGCAAGTGTGCAGGGCTCGTCGGTTAGACTGGAGTGGCTCAGGGACCTATTTGGAGATGTGACCGATGCGGATCCAGAAGAGCACATTAGGCATGCCCATAGAGCATACCTATTGTATATCTTGGACTGTACACTCTTCACAGACAATAGTGGTACTAGGGTCCCAATGATCTATCTAAGGCTGCTAATGAGCTTCGATGAGGCATGCACATATGCTTGGGGAGCTGCTGCGCTTGCGTACCTATATCGACAGTTGGAGTTTGCTACCCGGAGTGGAGTCAGGCAGATTGCTGGATATCTGACTCTACTAGAGGCATGGATTTACAATCATTTCCCTAGGTGTAGGCCTAACCCCAACCGCACATACACAGAAAAATTACCGCAAGTGCATCGCTGGTGCCACGAAGAGAGTCTGAGGACCAAATGTCCAACCTGCAGTCATTACGAGAGGCACTTGACGATCTTGGTGCCCATGAGGTAAGGTCTTATAATTTATAAAAAACCAAATTGAGTAAATGAGTACCGCATCTTTTAACTAATGCATTTGTGGATTAATGTTGCAGGTGGTGTGGGACCCCTATCGAGAGCACATGGCAGATCACCCCTTTCACAAGGTTGCTTTGTATATTGGTTGTTTTAAGTGCATGGACATCGTTGAACCATATCATCATGATTGGGTGCTTAAGCAGCTTGGTAGGGTCCAACGCATTCCCCCCACTCCACTAGCTCCATAATGAGCCACCAGGGGTGCTGCCGCAAATCATTATTGGATCACATACCATTACTTGGACCAAATATGAGGAGGTGGCAAAATCACCTGCTGTCTCCGATGGAGCGTGGTGTGCCACCGCAAATCAGTATCGGGTCGCATACCATTACTTGGACCAAATATGCGAGAGGTGGCATAATCATCTATTGTCTCTGATGGAGCGTGGTGTGCCAATGTCGCATCCATGGGACTGCGCACCCAATTATACGAAATGGTTCCTCTGAGTGTCGCACCCAATCATTCAGAACCCTGCACATCGCTCCACGTTTAATCCGCATGTTCAAGATTCTCAAGGCAGCTCTTCTATAGACCCACGATTGGTATGTTGCCTGACCACTTAACTATTATATTATTTATGTCTAGTCAACTGAACAAACTGACTAATTTGAGCATTATGTGATCCATGAACAACGCATCGTGAACGCTCAAAGTATTATTCAGCCGATTCTTAGGAGAGGGCATAGTCTGAGTGTCTTAGATCCTGATGCCTTGTACACAGCCCCAGAGGACGTCAACAGGCTGTTAGATGGAGTTGATCCAGAAGATCTTGTTCATAGACTGCATCATAGCGAGACACGCACTTATAGCCACAAAGGGAGACGTGGGGTTCTAGGATGTGGACTTAAGCAAATGTTTCATACTTTTTAGTGGTTCTGATTGAAGTACTGATTTTGAAAGATTGTAAACTGATATTATGCGAATTTTTTGGGTATCAAGGATGGTACATGTAAATTTTTCTAACCAGTCTTTGGCATCTTTATGGATCTCTTTTTTATTGTGCAATTCGTGGTGTACTTTGGAATTTGAAAGTTTTATTTAGCTTATTTGCATGGCATCTAGATGAAATGGATGAGTGCTGTAAACTGTCTGAGATCCAATTTGCCACTGTTGGTGCCAAACATTTAATATGTGTTTGGCGTATCAGGGCCAAAACTATATTAATTGCTCGGTGTATCAGAGTCGTACAAATGATTTCCACTCGGTCATGAAAGTCCGATAATTAAAAATTGTCTCAGTTATGCAAGGCCAACTTATATTGTTCGGAATATCAGGACCATTCAGGACAAGGAATTAGCAAATTCATCTTAAATGATGAGCCATGCATCACGAAGATATATGGAAGGTTCTTTTATAAATAAAAAAAGTGGAAAAAGTTACAACAAGGCTCAATTTCATTAAGAAATAAAAAATTGTATCCTTCTACATCCTTATAAAATAAAACAATCATTATAACTTGATGGTTTCGCATGTGGCAACTGATGGACTGATAATTTCTCTGAAATGTTTGATTCTAGATTGATAAGCTGTTACCCAACCATCTGTAGAAGGGTGATGGTGACGAATCCAATTAGTAGTAATGAGTGGAATTGGATGACCTTGTATGAGGAAGACCTACACTGGACAAGGAGTTCAAGTGAGTCACATTAGCATTTATGTCAAAATAAGATAGGTACATCTATGTATCTACTATTATTACCTGAACAAAGTGGTTTTGATTGACAAAACCAATTGTGATCTCCCGCCTAGTAGCAGTAGGAATAGGTACCGATTGAAGAGGAAAAAAAGTCAGACATTGTTCAACTGACAGGTGGTATAGGACAACATTCTAGTGTGATGCAATTAGATATCCCATGTCCGGCATTGTCATCCACCAATCATAAGGAGGGCAATCCCCTTGGAATGATATGATGTGAAGTTCATCAACCCTTTGGTGTGATCCATATAATTGTCTGTATTGTTCTGCATGAGTCACCAACTCTCTAGAAAGATCTTTCCGTACCTGTTGCCACGAATCCTCACCAAGTCCCATCAACCCTGCAATGGCTCTAAAGCCACAATTGCCATCTGCAGTGACATCTTTTACATGATGAATATAAGGCCTTAAACCATCTGGGAGTGTGTTAATATAAGAAATTGGCTTCAAATCTCGGGTGCGATTGACCTTTTGCTTAGGATCAGCCTCTTCAAGGACACCAAGGAGGCACCACTACTGACAATAGTCTCTTCGATCTTCAAAACAAGAAAGTAACTATCTCGAGCTGTTTCAAAAAATTCAAAGGAAGAGGGTTCACGTTTAGTAGAATTATGTAATTTCAATTTTGGGCGCCCCCTAACTTCAGTTTTCACATCTGGCTCGATCAATGAGGCGGTCTCAGGCTTTGCTAGCTCCCTATGCTCATTCAAGATCTGTAACTTCTTACTTGAATCATAGCTTCTGAACTGTTCGACAATTAAATCTATCTCTGGCATGCAATCCAAATTGGCATTAGAGTCTTAGGCAGAACCGGTAGATAGCAAGTCAAGCTTGCGCCCATGCGTATGCGTGCAATCTAGAGGAATAGGGCGCTCAACACTTATGTATTCCACAATCTCATGTGCACAAGGTAAACCATGTGTATGTCGAAGTACATAGCCACAAGCATCTTGATCAATATCAATTGACGAGGCACGTTTCGTCTCCGCCAAGATTTTCTCTAATGCGCGTATAGAATTATTCCCACGAAGTTCCTTGAATTCGGAAGGTTTGAAATTATGTTGCACAACCGTCTAACTTTTTTCAAATGATGCTTTTATATTTGTATGTTGCAGCAACAGTAGGTTGTGAATCTTCATCCAAGAGTCTTCAAAAGTCCCTTGGCTTGATCGAAGGTGCCGCTTCAGCTGTGCATGTGAACTCTCCACCCTGTTTGTTTTAGTGTTCCCAAAATACATTACCTTGTCCGTCCAGGCAGCCACAAATCTGTCATTGTATGCATCTAACCAAGATGCTCTAACATACTGAAGTGTTGCCAGATAGGTGATGAACTCCTTTAGAAATAAGTCGAATTGCAGATTGTAATGTTCCTCTGTGGACGAGGAGACCAACATGTTCCAGCTCATTATAAACCGGTCCCACTTTTCCTTCGTCTCAGACAACTTCTTGCATTTAGCCAAAGTATTTCTGTTGATATGCCATCTGCATAAAAGATGTTTGGTGTTGGGGAAAACAATAGATATGGCGTTCATTAAAGCCGTCTCTCTGTCAGCGACAATAACACTAGGAAGAACACCATCGCCAATAAGTCGGCACGTTCATTTTGGAGATATACAATGCATACCAAAAATGTCTTCTCAGTGGATGTAACCCCAACAATCTCCAATAAGGGCATTCGATACCGATTGGTCTTGTAGGTGCAGTCCATTATCAACACATGAGGAAATGCATGCAATATGTCTACGCTGGTAGGGTGTGTGAAGAACAAGTCAATGACTGTATCTATTTCAGGACAATTCCTAAGCCACTCAATGTACTTATGCTCTGCCAATAATTTCAACAGTTGCTGCATCTGACTCCGTCTAGCCCTCTCCGCAACTTTTTGCCTATGACGTCCATTGTAAATGGTATTCATTGTGCTTACATTTAACTCATTTTTATGTTTCAGTGTCACCAAGATATCCTTTGGCCGAACCATATTCTTGGACATGTCTACTAGTAATGAAGTTTCCTCCTCTATTAATCTCCCTGCAAATGAGTGCCCTTATAGAAAGTCTACAGCTGGATGATTATGCACACCACACACTACATGCAACATTCATTCCTCATTTGAGCCCACCACTTTGCCTTGTAACGTGAATGGGCATCCACATTTTTTCGAACCAGTTAGCTTTGATTTCTTCCCAGCGGTCCCATATTTAATTATCCTCAGGTCTCTATAAGACCCACTCATCTCACACCCAAGGGCCAGCCTTGGTTTTTTATTTCTCTTGTTAGGCACTGCTGATGTCTTAATCACAACAATGAAACCATTTCTCTTCCCAACGTCACAAGCCCAATTAATTAGGGCTTCTCGGCTTGTGAATATCTGCACATAACCAAACAAAATTATATTGAACCAAGTGACTACATCAATTTAATTATTGAATGATTCATCTACATTAATTAACTCTTGGGTGATAAACTCATTACTATAGTCGACCACACATTCCGAGTCAACCTTGCTGCATTCATTAGGCACATGAAACTTCTATGGAACCAATTTTGTTAGAGTATGTAAATGACACAACTGCATGGCTTTGAATCTCCGTACATAATTCAATTGTTCGGACCAAAACCATCGTACAGTTTGCTTATGTTCGGTCAAGAACATCCGCAACTCTTTGTTCTATACGACATTGTAGTGCCGTTCAATTGTGAATTGATCGGTACTAAATTGCCGCTCAAAAGACATCCAATCGGAAATGCAGGGCCGAACGGTTTGTATCAGACTACAAAACAAATTGTGACGAATATGCTTGCCTCGACACTGCTAGGATGATCGGGAGCCATCATCTGCTTGTCCTTTCGCTTGTCCATTGCTTAAGAATGCTAGTTAAGTGGGTATCAACTTTTAATGAAATTAAGATTAAAATTGTTGCGTTCAAATAGAGAATGAGGTGAAGCTTTAAATCGGGAGAGAAGATGAAAGAGAGGGGAAAGCAATGGGAGTGAGAGCAAGAGTGAAATGTATCATCAGAAGCACCGATAATACGTCTGAGGGAGATGAGTAAATGTAGCAAGTAGAGAGGAGTGAATGCACGAAGTAGAAACCCTTCTCATATTTCATTTGGGAGGAAAAACGCAGTGTGTGGAAAGATTCTGGGAGGGGTGAAGTGAAGTCATTTTGGTAAATTTACAAGTGGGAATTTTAGTCTCAATTTATTGCAGTGTGTGGAGAGCAATATTCAGTGTGCAGATAGCAACACTCAATGGAAAAGGGGTAAAACTGTCAAGGAAGGGAAAAAAAGGAGGGAGTAAACGGTAGTAGCAATTGTTGGAATGTTGACTGTTAAGGGGGTTTTCAGTAAAAAGATAAAATGTAGGGGCTTTTTTGAGGTTGTGCAAACATATGGGGGCCTTTTTGCAAAAACCTCTAATAGTTACTAAACAAGGCCAAAAGTCAGATGGGCATTTTGACTTATTTGTGTGATGGCCCATTAGTGTGGGGCCCACAAAGTGCAAGAGAAAGATCTCACCATGATTTGGATGGAGCCATCAAACATTAATCATTTTCACAATTGGAATTTTTGCGGCGCAAATATAAGTATAGGTGGAAATTGGTAGCTGCAACCATGTAACTCAATTCTATGGAAGAATATGAAGAGATTCTCAAAACTTTTGAAATCTTTTTGGATATTTAGAAATGGATGCCAGAGCCATTGGAAATTATGTTGAAGCTAAAATAGAAACTATGTAGGTTTTGTTTGTTTGCATTAGGATTTTGAGTTTTTCCCTTCAAGTTGTGAATTTTGAGAATATAAGGGGTCGTCTGTTTTGCACCATTTACTTGTGTAAATGTTACATGGGCATAACATTTACGTATCTCATGTTTATTTAAGTCATTTTGTGCATCTCATGTTTATTTGAGTCATTTTACGCATCATATGTGTGGCAAAAAGCCTAGTTTTTGGATGGCAAGCTAGATTTTTTTTTTTTTTTTGTAGCGTAAAAACTGATATTTGGATTTGTGGCATGAGAGCCAAAATTTGTTGGTGGCGTGAAAGCCAAAATTTGGTTTTTGGCGTGAAAGCCAGATTTTTTCTTTATGGCATGGAAGACGGATTTTTTTTTGGTTCTCGCATCGAAGCCAGAGATTTTTTTTTTTGTGTGTGAAAGCCGAGAATTTGGTTTTTGGCGTGAAAGCCGGATTTTTTGTTTTTGGTTTGAAAGCTGAAAATCTGATTTTTTGGCGTAAAAGCCGAATTTTCGATGGCGTGAAAACCGAAAATTTGATTTTTTGGCGTAAAAGGTAGATTTTGGTTTTTGCCGTGAAATCCAGATTTTTGTTTTAGGCATAAAAGCAAGAGATTTGATTTTTTTTTTTTTGTTTTAAAAAATGCAAGTATCGACTAAGTGTCGCCTCCTTGCAGAATGGTTTTGCAAGTATCGACGGAATGTCGTTTTCTTGCTCATTCAGTTGGGAGTATCGATGGAATGTTATTTCCTTGCGAATTTTGGGTGCAAGTATCGACTTAGCTTCGCTTCCTTCAGCGTTTAAATCTTGGTTTGTGAGTATCGACTGAATGTCATTTCCCCATGAACTTAGGTGCAAGAAACGACTAAGTGTAGCTTCCTTGCGTTTTGAAATTTTGTCTTTTGGGCATCGACTAAGCGCCGCTTCCCCATGATATTGAAAATTGAGATTTGGTTTTTGTGATTTTGGGTTTTTGAAAATTTAAGTTGCAGATATCAATTGAAATGTTGCAACTTCAGGAATTTTGAAAATTTGGTTCGCGATTATCAACTGAATGTGTCTTTCTCGTGGTTTTGTAATTTTTTTTTGCTCTTTGGAACTTTGGGTTTTTACTTTCTTTCTTCGAATATTTGAGTTGCGGATATCTACTAAAATGTTGCGTCTCCGTGAATTTTGAAATTTCGATTTTTGAGTATTGACGGACTATCGCTTCCTCACGATTTTGAAATTTGATTTTTTTAAATTTTGGGTTTTTTTCTTCTTTTTTTTTAATTTTGAGTTGCGGATATTAACTGAAATGTTATGTCTCCGCGAATTTTGAAATTTCGATTTCGGAGTATCGACGGATTATTGCTTCCTCACGACTTTTGAAATTTGGAAGTATCGAATGTGAATCGCATCCTTTCGATTTTTGAATTTTGCAAGTATCGACTAAGCGTCGCTTCCTCGTGGATTTTGAAAACCAATTTTTTTTAAGATACGATGGTCATGAATTTTTTGACTTAAATGCATTTCAGTGGTAAAAATTGGGATTTGTTTTTGCTAATTTCGGGCGGATTTGGATTTGGGTGGAAGTCCCTAAACCCTGATTTCTGTTTCAAACTATGAGTTTTGGGTTTAAAGGTAAAAAATTTTGGTTCAGTTGGGAAAAGGTTCCTAAACTTGGGTTTTTGAAATGATTATTTTTGAAACTTTGAACAATGAAAGTAAGCATTGTTTTGGAAGGATGACATAATTTAGGTAATTTCGTAAAATGATTGTTTACAAATCCTTGAAAATCATTGATTTTTTTTTTTGAAACCTTCAACATAAAGATGGAAATTCTAAGAGAGATGGGTTTGACAAGCAAAAACTTGGAAATAGGCTTTGGCCATGCAAACATCATTCTGACCCACTGAAGAAAGTCTTTAAAGGTAATACCGCTTCATGAATTTGTCGTTGATGGGCAGCATACATCTGTCACCTTCCATGTTCAGAAGACTATATGCGCCATTGGGGATAACCTTCTTAATGACGTAGGGTCCCTCCCATTTTGGGTTGAATTTTCCTTTGGATTTGTTGGTGAAAACCATTGGCCTTTTTACAGCAAGTAGTAAGTTTGTAGGCGCGTTGCCTGACATTTTTGTCAAAAGATCCTATCATGCGTGCTTGGTAAAGCTCAATGTCGAGCTTCCAGTCACCTTTCATCGAAATCGTTTAGTTTTTGGAGTCTCAATCTCACATTTCTTTCTTGATTCATGTCATTTTGAAAAGCCACTATGAGGGAATGAATTTGTACTTCCAAGGGTACCACAACTTCGCATCCAGAGACCAAGGAGAATGATGTACTTTGGGTTGGTCATTGAACGGTGGTCCGATATGCCCATTAAGATTCAGGTAGCTTGTCACTATACAATCTCTTTTGTGACTAGAGACCATTTTCTTGAAAATTTTGCAGATTTTCTTGTTAAAGGGTTCTGCTAATCCGTTTGCTGCCAAATTATACAAAGTCGAATGAAAATTGAATTTTGTATTTGTCCCAGAACCTGTAGAATCGGTGATTCTAGAATTGAGGTCCGTTATCATGGATGAATCTTTTAGGTATGCCAAAACGACAAGTGATGTTGGTGCGCAAGAACTGAATGACTGATGAGGTCCTCATTTCACTGAACGCAAATGCTTCTGACCACTTTGAGAAATAATCTGTTGCAGCAAAGATGAAGCGATGACTTTTGCTTGGCGAGGGAGAGATGGGACATACGATGTCCATACCTTAGGCTTCGAAAGGCCATGAGATTGTTGTCAGATCTAACGATTTTGGAGGTAGGTGAATATATTCTCCATGAACTTGGCATTGCTGGCAGCATATGGTAATTAATTGCATGGCGTCGGTTACCATAGTAGGCCAATAATAACTCAACCTTTTTATCTAATCGGACTAGGGCTCCACAAAGACCAGCATGAACTTCTTTGAGTGTCTCATCGGCCTCCTATTGTGACAAGTAGTGTAAAGTACTCCGTTGAAGGATTTTCTGTGAAGGATTTTTTAAGGAACATCCAAATGAAAATTTGAGGCTCGTCTTTGAATGCTTACCCGTTCTTTTGGATCTTTAGGTAGGATTCCAAACACGATGTAATCAATGAACGGATCCCTCCAGACACTGATTGGAGTTTTAAGGATGGAGATTCGACTTCCAACCACCTGGTGGTATTCAACAACTGCTTGGTGCGTGTTAAGAGGAGGAATGATCCTTCTTTGACACACTGTAAGTTGCATGTTTTCTCCTTCCTGGACTGCCATTGATGCGGCAAGTCTAGTTAGGGCATCTTCACGAATATCTTCACCTCTGAGGATGTGGGTGATGCCATAACTTTTTCCTACCTTTTATGTGGCCAGATTATCACCAACCAGAGTATAGTATCTATAAGCGGTTTGACCATTTCGTTCATTACTTACCCAACCCTTTTCATGGTTGGTATATAGAATCCCTTATGTCAGCATGGATTAGGTAACAACTCTTACTGCATAGTATCTGCTTTGTCAAGTGATTAAGAACTACACTAAGTCCTTTTTTGTTATCTGCATATTGATTGGCATTATTTTTATTATTCTTGAGTCGGGTTTTCTTCCTTCACAATTTATTGTATTTGGTTTTCTTTATTATTATATGCAAAAGGGCTCATTGTCTTGATATTTTCCAAAGTTATTTATATTATCGCTTGTCAAGGGCTTGATGGAGATCGGAATTTACATGAATTTTTTGTAATTCTTTTTAATGTTCAATTTAAATGCCCGATAAAAAATTTTTATAGCCAATGTACAAAAAAAAAAAAAAAAAAGAGTTCTATAGCTTAATGGGTTGATCTTACTTTTATTTTTCTTCTTGTTTTTATTTTTCTAACTTATAAAAGGCATACGTTTTGGATGACATCTTTGGGTGCAATTGTTGTGGGTTGTTCCACCAAGAAGTTTGGTGGTAGTCATCGGATGTGATCTTAACCATGTGATAAACTTGAACATAGATCTTAGAGGATTTTACACATAGATCTTAGAGGATTTTACCGGTAAAATCCCGAAATAAAGTCATATATCACGAAGGGTCCTAACAAAATGTGCTACACTGATGGGGTCCGTCAGTATTCAATTCGTTTTTTTTTTTTTTTTTTTTTAATCTAGGGTGAGTGACGCTAGCGTCACTATGTCTCTAACGATAGTGACACCAGCGTCGTCGTTCGCTAGCCCTATTTCTACAAACGCATCTCATTTTTACCATTTTATAGTCTGTAACTTCTCCTTCTTCTCTAGAGCAACGACGCTGCTTCACCTACCTTCTTCCTTCTCTATAATCCATCAACTTTCTCCGATATCGCATGACTATACGAAGGTATTTCACTCTAGCTACGTTTTCGCATTTGATTTTCAGAGCATTATGTATGTTTGGAGTTCTTGGTGCGTCGTGTATGGTATGAAATGTGTGTGTATTGTGTAATTTCTTAGCATTATGTATGTTTGGAGTGTGAGTTCTTCATTTTTTTTTATTTTGTAAGATATTATGTTCATTTTATTCTCTCGTTTACTGAAGAATCACATAGTTTGCACTCACACACGCTATTTGTCTGATCAAATGTCACAATGGAGGTCCTCCCTTATTATTGTGTTCTATTTGTCTGTTTCATGAAACAAAGTAGATTTGTGGGTATGTCCCTTGAGTCCTAGGATCTTTGGTTTAATACTTCCTAGTTAGGCTACTGAGAAATGAAGACAGCGGCTATATGTTTTTGAACTTGGTTTCATTATATTGTAATCCTTTACCCAGAAAGCATGGGCTCTGTGGTTTCAAAATATACTAAAATAAGGCATTGACGTCTAGAAGGTCAAAAGGAGAAGAAAAAGAATGCATCAACCCGCAAAACCTTGAGTTCATCAAAAGCAAGAGGTAGTAATGAAGGCATGGAATTAATGAGACATTCCAACCAAAAATAAAAATAAAAATTGAGACATGAATTTTTCTTGTACCCCCTTGTCTCTTGAAAATCTGAAACTTCCTCATATGGGTTTTTTCCTCCCCTTAATGCCCCAGTACCTGGTAGAAATTCAGGCTCGGGTCCACATTTGCAATGGACATGATTGGATTCTAACCTATTTCAATAATTACTGGTGAAGGCTAGGGCTCAATGGAACCTTATTTGATTGCTTCAAACTCTAATATCACTCAAAAATCAATGAATCCCAATATTGAGAAAACATGGCAATACAAATCAATCTAGTAGTTCACATTACATAACAGCAAAATATTTTAACTACTGCATCTTAAATACTTTTAAGGAAAACAAGGTGTTGGAACAAGAATAAGAGGAGTCTTCTTTTGGACCGAGACCCCATGACCTTCATCCATGTCAGTATCCACCCCAACAGGCATCTTCCAATGAAATCTATGTAAAAGATTAGCTAGTGCGCATTGGATGATGGAGGTTGCAAAATGAATTTATGGGCAAATCCTCTTTCCTGCACCAAATGGGATGAGTTCAAAATCATGTCCTCTGAGGTCTACATGGCTCTTGTTACCACCATTCATGAATCTCTCTGGTTGAAATTTATTAGGGTCCTCCCATGATTTAGGATCCCTTCCAATTGCCCATGCATTCACCATGAATCTTGTCTTGGCTGGAATATCATGCCCATGTATTTTACTACTTTTAGTGTACTCTCTAGGAACAATTAATGGAATTGGAGGATGTAACCTCATAGTCTCTTTGATCACTGATTTCTGGTAGTTCATTTGATGGAGCATATCCTATTTAACCATTGATTTCTTAGGCTGCAATTCCCCTTACCTCTTCTTGCACTTCTTTCATTACTTTTGGGTTCCGTAGGAGCTCTGCCATTATCCATTCCATAGCTGTGTATGTAGTGTCCTTATTAGCTGCAAACATAGCCTGTAAGGGTAAGAGAAAACACAGAATATGCCATTTGAATTCCACCCTTTTCAACTTTCACATGGTTTGTGGCATTGAGAACAACATAGACTTAATCAAATTGGGTAGACCCCTTTTCTTATTTTGTCATTTCTCAAACTCCACCATGCTTCATATGGTCATTTTTGTACCCCCATTTCATTTACAAAAGTGGAACTAATAGAACAACACGTGGAGATGTATACAATAAAGATGATCATCAAAAGAATGTAATAACTATGTAAAGAACTAGTTTTTTAAGCCTACCTTAGTTAGATTTCAAGCACTGTTTGCAAAGTTTCTTGGACTAGGATACCAACAAAAGTCTCTTGAATTGGCATGTGCTCAAGTTTTCAGTTTAATTGGAGAGATATCACCATTGGATTGGGAAAATGATGGAAAAATGTGCTTAACTGAGATTTAATAAAAAACCTGATACTTGTCCAATCCAATAGTTTCCAAATACTCCGACTAAAATGATAATGTCTTTGTGTTAAATCAAGATTGAATTAACAAAAAAAAAAAGGTCATGTGTGTCCTAAAAAGATACATTTGTGATATTTTATGCATCTTTTGTAATCGTATATACTGGTGATGTATGCTAATTTTGAAAAATAATTAGTGGGTGGGAAAGAGACATTTGTGGAAAGTTAACAGTTTCACCTCACTTTTACCAAAAAAAAAAAAAAAAAAACTCCATCCATGTGGTCTGGATAAATCTTTGCATCTTTTGTTATGATTTGTTTCTTTCTTCACAATTCACATCATTTGAATACCCATACCTGATCATGAATTGCACGAAAATCTTATTTGGTATGTTTATATTGACAGAAAAATCATCAACAGTCATGCAAATAGAAATATATTTCCTTTGTGTTGGTGAACTCATATTTTTATATGCTTCATATTACATGGCTTGAAACTGAAGTTGATGGCGAAAGACGTTGCTTCTGATGATGATGGAGAGTTATTGTATGATCAGGATGAACATGTTCCAAAAGCTATATTAAAAGGAGTTGATCCGGGATGTTACAGATGCATCAATACCAACCCTGACAAGAAGATATGGGTATTGACTGAAAAACAAAAAGAGCATGTGAGGGATGTTGGTCTATCACATCTGTCAGAGATAGACTATATGAGGATAGACCATGCTCTAATTTCTGTGCTAGTGGAAAGGTGGAGGCCTGAAACCAATACATTTCACTTACCAACGGCGGAAGCGACGATTGCTTTGGAAGACGTTGCTTACTTATATGGACTCCCGATAGATGGTGAACCGGTAACGGGAAGAACATTCAATAATGCCTTTGTCCTAGTAGTATGTAAAGAATTGCTAAGCTTTGCCCCACGTCCGGGAAAAGACACCATTGGCCTTATCATAAAGTTCAAATGGTTGGAGGAGAATTTCAAGCCCTCCAAGAAGAGGAGTGACGAATGCAAGATTAGAGCATACCTATTTTTCTTGGTGTTTGGACAGATCTTTGCAAATTCTTCTGGTGCAAGGGGGGCGGCTTGGCAGCTAGAACTCTTTAGGGAGTTCAAGCCCTATGCATGGGGTCCAGATTGCCTTGCAATCTTGTACAAGATGCTTTCAAGGGCTACGAGGCTTTTAAGAGGTGGAGAGGATAGTGAAGAGGAAGGGGAGGTTGAGGAGAAAAAAGAAAATGGAAAAATTACATTGCTCAAGACTCTGATAGGCCCTCTTCAGCTGATACAGGTGATTATATTTTAACCAGTCAACATACTTTTTTCTTTATTATTAGCAATTACAATTTTACATTTCGTGTTAACTGTCTTTGTTTTTTCATACTTGTAGATTTGGGCCTACTCTAGGATGGTAATTGGGAGGTGCCCTAAGCCTGATCCAAGTTGGCAAAAGGATCTTCAATTCCCATTGTTTAAGACATGGGAGAAAAGACTCGAAGGTTCAAAAAAGTTAACAAACATGAAAGAAATCCGCGCTCACATCAACGGCCTAAAAGAAGATGGGGTACTCATTTGCTTCAAAGTTACTTACACAATTTTTCTATTGATGCAGTTTAATTAGGGAGGTTTTTAATGGTTTTGTTTTTTGTGTAGTTCTTATGGCAACCATACAAGAAGATGCCAAAGAAACTATTCCAATTAGTGCCAAAAGGAGACAAGCAATTGTTCAAGTCGAGCACTGTCCTTATCCATTATTGGGTCTTCGAGAGGCACAATGCAAACCGCGTATTGAAGCAATTTGGCATTGGACAATCAGTCCCCCCACCCTTCTCCCCGCCATTCAAGCGGAACGAGTGCATAGAACGATGTGTTATTGACTATAGTCAAAACCATCTAGATCTTTTCAAAATATGGGAGTCAAGGAGGAATTCTATTTTATCCACGAAGAAAGACTATTCCGCCAAACATAGTGACTCTTATCTTCTTTGGTATGGCTTGAACACCATTATGGAGATTGTATGTGGTGCGGATGGTGAAGGACGGCGATCACCTGTTAGAGTCGAACAAGCAACAGAGGTGAAGTCCCAACCAGAAACACCAAAGGAGTCAAACGTAGAGGATAAAGACAAAGGCAACAAGGGTAAACACCCTTCAAGCGAAGATGCTACTTCCAAACATGTGAGCATCCGTCAACTACATATTGATTTTCAATTGAAGCAAGAAACTGTTTATTTACAAGTTTTCAAATTATTTATCTTAGGTAGTTGATTTCTTGGACCACATGGAGCGGTCATCCTTTCGTGCAGATCGCAAGAAGATTAAATTAGGAGATTTTACTAGCCGATTGCAAAAGAAGATAAAAGGCTTTAGATATGCTTTCGTGAATGCTTTCAAAGGCTTTGGTGCAGAATCTTGTTCTACCTCTCAGTCAGATGAGGAAAAAAAGGAGGCAATTTTGTAGTGACGCAGTGATTCCAAATATATAGCTTAGAAGTGGATAACGTATTTTACTTGTTGTTTGTTTATAAACTTTGTCGGTGCATTTAGGGTTCGTCTTCAGTGTCTAAAAAAAGGGTAGGCCCAAAAGCGAGGGACTGAACTAACTTATCGCCGGCAACAAGGAAACTTCAATATTCGGAGGGGCAAGATGCAGTGAATGAGCCAATACACGTCGATTCGCCCACAGTTTCACCTCCGGCGGTATCTACTTTCACATCCCCAGTCGTGCCACAAATCGATGAGGTCTTCACAACTCCGATTAATGCACCATCGGATCTTCAAATAGTTCTACAAACACCCAAATCAGACATCAACACATTGATTTGGCGGATAAAAAGGTTGCATAGAGAGAGGAAGATCCCCTGTTATTTCGAGGATTATGACCACCAGCTGGTGCGGTCGGCTTATGCTCTTATGGAGGAAGAGTTGACTCTACTAGAAGGCTTCCTCGGATTCTACAAAGAAAAGTAAACCCCATTTAACTTCACTGAATTTAGAAATGGGTTTTAGCCACTTCCCACTATTAAAACCAACATGTTAACTCTGTGTTTTTATAATTTGTGCAGGCGGGATGAGCTTGACATATATTGCATGATGGTTTCAGTTGGTGCGTTGAAAATGGCCCTCGATACCGGCACTTGGTTCAACACAAATATCATGTACTGGTGGTTTAAGATACTTAAGGGCCGGTACCCGGATGTACATTTATACGATCCCAGTATTTGTGTAAGTTTTATATTGGCTTGATAAGAAATCTCTTTGCGCTTTTATGAGTAAAAAAATAGATACCCACTATGTCTGTAATTTCTTATTGTCGGAATCTTAAACATACTACTAGTGCATGTGTACATATGTGCTGTGCTGCATTAATTATATTGTTCTTATTGTAACAGACGTGGTGGCGAGTTTACTACATGAAGGCTTTACAAGATAACTATTTGGGTAGGGATGGGACCAAGGTTTGGGAAGCAAAGGAAAAGCGGCTGTTGGTATTCATAATGTCGCATGAACATCACTTCAGTCTGCTTGTAGGATATAATGAGGAGAGAAGACGAGAATTTTACAACAGTTTGAAGTCTGACAGGACAACTGTTAATGTGGCTAAGGAATTTATAAGCCCACTTCTCAACTTCAATAGTTTGGAGCAAGTGCGAGCCTTCAAGTTAAAATTACCACTGTTAATGATTTCTAATCCTATTCAAGCCCTCCCCGAATCCTCCCAACCAAACACCCTGGAATAATTAGAACCAAACAGAACAGCTGTAAAATTGAATGAGCTTAAAATCTACCCAAACATTGACTGAAACTTAACAAAAAAAAAAAAAAACCCACAAATTCTCACTTCTTAATTGCTTCCTAAAACATGTCGTCTCCCTCTCTTTGTTGAAACGCTGGATGGTGTGCCAAACATGGCCCACCTCGCACGGGTCCACCACCTATTGGGTCGCCCGTGGGTAATTCGGATCCACGGATAAGATGGGTCATTGGGTGGTCCACCTGGGTCCCGGTATCAATGCAAGAAAATTAAGCCCTCACTGAATTCTCCCAACCAAACACCCTGGAATAATCAGAACCAAACATCCAAATAAATTCAAATCCACCTAAACAAACAACTTGGGTCCTTATATCCAAACAAGTTGAACAGCTGTACAATTGAATGAGCTTAAAATCTCCCCAAACAATTATTGAAACTTAAAAAAAAAAAAAAAAAAAAAAAAACAAATTCCCCCTTCTTAACTGCTTCTTAAAGCATGTCATCTCCCTCTCTCTAATCAGACGTTGGATGGTGGGCCAAACAGGGCCCACCTCGCACGGGTCCACCACCTACTGGGTCGCCCGTGGGTCCTCCTTCGGATCCACGGATCGGATGGGTAAAGATATACTAGTTTGTGCAAAGCACGGGGTTTTGCTAGTAAGTCCTATATGCATGTATTTATATTTTGATTTATGCGTGTCAATTCTTTTCAAAGGAATTAGATGTAGATTTTCTTCAATTTGCTGTATTGAAAGGGTTTCTTCAACCGTCTTTATAACGTAATTTGATTTTTGTATGAAAGTTCCTTCTTTATAGATTTCTCGTAAAGAAACTTAAGGTATTGTCCATTCTTGGATTGATTTTTCTATATCATCAAAACTTATTTCTTCTAAATTTCTAATTGAAATTTTATTTATTGTTGGCATGATGGATGATGATGCAGAAGAAGAAGAAACTGTGTTAGAAGATGATGCAGAAGAAGTAGAAACTGTGTTCGAAGATGTATTTCTTCTTAATGATCTAAAAATTCTAGACATTGTTAATTAATAATTATCACTAAGCGAAATGATTGGTGGCCTGTCAACGGTTTACGCCACAAAAGCCCTAAACGCTCTCCTGGCTAACGGGCAACAAAGGCTACGCGACAAGAGGCCTCGGACCCAAACCACTCCTTTTAGCAACAACAATTAATTAACTATATCAAGTCAGTTTAGATCAAAAATTGAAATGCATCTAACCAACATAGGTTCGATTCAACTATGCAAGCAACAATCAAACAAATAAACAACGAAAGAAAATGACATGATGCCTGCAAATTTTGCAAATGAATTGAAAACTTGAAAGCTATTGAAAGATATACTTCATTGATAAATAAAATAATCTTATAAGGAGAGAAGATTGGTATGGCTCTGATACCAAATTGACTCGATCGGGATCGAACCAGAAAACTCTCGCTAGACTAGACTAAAAGAAAGAGAAAAAAGCGAAAGATTTACAATGTTGGTGGTGAAGTTGTTGTTGTGTATGGATTGCTGTTGTGAGACAAGGGCTCACACTCCCTATTTATAGACATTACACTAAATTACATTTGAAATACATTTGGAATCCACAATGGGATAAGATATACACGTCATTTGTACCGTATCACTGTATCATATAATTTGAATTACTGTAGTTGCTGCATGCGACATTGCTTCTGATATCTGAATTACTGCATTGTCTGCTGGTATAAGTACTGTGGCTGCATTTGTTGACTTCTGCATAGTGAGATGGTTGAGGTACCAAAGCATTAAACTTCATTTGAAATGGTCATGTGGATTACCAAAAGATGAGGACCACCGAAGCCACTTTTATTGACTTTAGAATCTATTTTGAAGTTAGTTTATTCATTAAGGAGTTGTTTGGCATTTACGCATGGGATGCGTAAATGCTAATTACATATGTAAACGTTAAATATGTAAATGTCAAGTATTTAAGCATTACACATGTGTTTCTGTTTACGATGTTTGGCAATTAGCACTATTTTTACGTGATTTACACATGTGAATCATTTTACCACGTTTGTTTCAAAAACATATGTAAATGCATGCAAAATATTTTTGGTGTTTATATTTAAAATTTGAAACAACTAAAAAGCTACCACTCTCGACCCACAAAATATCACTCATCAATTATTTTAAGCATATAATATGTTGCTAATCAGACACAATGTATTACTGGCTATAAATTTATTTGGACTTTGTAAAAAACTTCCTATTGGGGTTCAAGTTTATCTGTGAAAGTGTTGGTAATCAAGTCTCATGTGTGTTTTTTTTTTCCTAGAAGGAGACTTATAAATCTTTTGTTGTGCTTGTTTGCTGATTTTGGATTCAGAAGTATGCAGTCAGCCCTAGGCTCATATGTTTGTTCTGTATCAATTCACAAATCGGCCATGGATACCATTTTCTGAATTCCATTATACTTAGATGATATATAATGAAAATTTTCAGGCTGTTGCATCCAAATCTCTATCTAGTGGAAAAATCTCAGTGTCCGATGACTTAGGTGTAAGGGCTACATCTTTTGCCTCTAGCAGATTGATGTCCATCTCAAGTGGGTCGTCTGGGTTGATGTATAGTAGCAAAAATTGGAAAAGGGGTTTTGGAGAGAGACATAAGAGAGATTGGAGAAGGGGGAGAGACATGAGAGGGGACAAAGAAAATGGAGATCAATAGATGGGGTGAGAGAGAGAGAGAGAGAGAGAGAGAGAGAGAGGCAACATCAGAAGTGATAGGGGAAAGAGAGAGAGAGAGAGTATCAGCAGAAAGAGAAACATACCTGGAAACTGGTAGGGTTTGGACTTTGGAACGTTGGAGAGGAAGAAGACGTTTTGGAGATTTTCCAATACTTGTGTTGGGAGAGAGAGTATGGATATTAAAATTTGAGGTTTGCACATTTCGAACCCAGGATCACCTTTGACGGAATGACAAATTTCCCCAACGGGCACCCTTTTGGTGTGTTTTCATTACACATGCTTTTAGATGTGATTCCTTTTACCATCTATGGAGGTGTGAAAAACTATGTCAAAAAAATGAGCATATTTTCACACCATTTTCATATGAAATTTACATACGTGATACGTAAATATAGTGCAACCAAATGTGATGGTGCATAACACTTACGAATGTAGGTCATTTACATATGTAAAATGGTGCAAACAAACAACCCCTAATGTATTTCTCATATGCATGAGATGGTGAAGCACATTTAATGCATGTTTTTGACATGGATATATCAATTAATGCACTTATGCTTTTGATGTGATGGTGTTAATGCCATGGATGGAGATGGATAAAGTTTTCCACGTAACACGTAACACTTGGCACCATGGGGAAAACTTGCAGACTGCGGGGCCGCAGGAAGGACTGTATTTGAGACACCTGCATGAGTGTAATAACACTGCATGGGAATTTGTGTAGGCTGCATTGAAATTTTCATGAGATGCATTTATTAGGACTGTATGTCGACAAATTTTGATAATAGTTGCTGCATGAGCTTCCGGAATTGATGATCAACATTCTGTATTGTTTAGAATTCGTCTGTCGCCAGGAGGCATTATTGCATCAGAATCGTCTTTATTGTTGACTGAACCATTAGAAGAAGATGCTTCGTGAATAAATCTGCCATATTTCTTGATAATAGGATCTCTGAGAAATTGGATTTCATTTTTCATTCATTGTATTTCTTGAAGAAGATCCATATGCTGCTGAATATTAATTAGGGCAGCTGGAGATGAGGATGATTTGCCATGGACGGCATCTTTGAAACTTTTTGGTAAAACTGTATTAAAAGTTGCTTGCCTTTTGGATGTAGGATTTGTGGTAGGTAGTTGAATAATGAAGAGAAGCTTGAGGGGAGGAATGATGAGATTTATTGAGAAACTGTAAGATATCAAATTTATCCCACCGGTTTATGTAAGAAATACAGACAAGGCATGATGGCTTTAGTGTCTGAGATTTACCATATTCCCATCAGAGAATCCATGGGATAGTGGATGAGGAGATAAATTTAAAGAAAGAATATGAAGGATAGGGGATTTCAAAACTGGTATGAGATTCAAAAGATTGATAATGGCTTAATAGGGCTTCAGGGAGTATGCAAGATTGTGGTCCAAAATGGATCCACTAATTATGCTAGAACCAACAGGGAATATTTTGATTGCATTTTGATGAAAAGCTAATATACCATGAATGAGATTTTTTTGAATTTTGATACAATAAAGTGTATTCCCAAGCATTCATATAATCCCAATAATCATAAGGCCAAGAACTTCCATTGGGATTATGAGAATGATTTTGATTGCACTCATCATTGTCAATGCTAATCCAATAATGATTGATAGTCTAATTCATTGATTTTCTTTTTTGAATCTTTATCAAAACAATTATTTGCAAAATGTCCTTCTTTGCCACATTTATAACATGCATTATCAGATTTATTAGTTTTATGTTTTGAAGAAGAGCTTGATTTTCTTTTCTTAAAATCACTTCTTTCATGTTTTTTCTTATGAAATTTTTTATGGGATTTATATGGTGGTTTTTTTTTATTAAAATATCTTTTCTTTTTAGAGCGATAATAGGTTTTATGAGTTCTAATAGATGGATTTTGTAGGGGGTCATAGCCAAATTGATAGCAAAAATCCCCTAGTTCTTATTTACCAATTTTCTTTTGTTTATGTAAATCGACTTTGATTTTCACATCACTGCATATTGACAACTAACATGAGAAATTTTTGGAATTAAATCACCATATGTATAGTTCGCATAATTTAATCTTCCATTATTTTGTTCTCTTAGAACATTTTTTACTTTTTCTGTAAAATGAGTTGGAAGGCTAGAAATAAACTTTTCTTTCCAGAAATCTTCATTAGAATTGAATAATTGAAAGAAAAGAGAGAGAAAAACACCTTTATAACATCTAAAATCAGATAAAGTTCTACAACATAGATTGATTAATTGTTCTTTGTATTTTTCTACTTGATCACTAACATTACCAGAAAAATTGATAAGAATGTTATGAATTAATGTTTCAACTGCATTAGAAATTGGTTGACCATTGGCATTAAGAAGTGGTTTGCCTTCTTCATTTACTTTGGCTGAATTTAATATACTAGTTCTCTGAATGGGTGTAAGCGTAATATTCCCACTAACCATAAAGTTGACCAAAAATTCCAATAATGATTGAGTTTATTATCTCAGCTTCTGTATTGCCATAGATCATTCCTGCATTAGTATTAAGAACCATGTTTCTCAAAATATTAAGAATTCCATATTCGGTAAATCCATCAATGTTCCATTTCACTAATGAACTACCATCAAATTTGCAATTTGCTATATCAAGGATTTCTTCAAATTGTAGATTCATTGGAGAGGGTCTACTATAAAAATTCTTTGTTTTTGACGTATGACTTTTAGGAGAGAATATTTTATTGATTTGAGGAATATGAGTGATAGATAGATTGTCAGATTCGTCATTAAATTCATCTGTATTAGTGTCAGAGGAATTAGGAATTATTGATCATTTTACAACCATATTTATTGATTTTCCTTTATCAAGTGGACATGTTCTTAGGGAGATTTCATTTTTAAAATCAGCAGGGAATTTTAGAGGTTTTTTTATCTAATGTTAATTTTGAGATGATGTCGAAGCATAGTGCTGGAACTTCTCTTGTATTTTAAATTGAGCTGATGAACTTGATTCCTGTTGAGAGATAATATTTTCAATTCTTTGTGTCTGTGAACCAATAGTTTGTAAATAGAGATTTATGAAATTGTTTTGTTCTACAATGTTGGATAGATGTTCTACAATTAGCATTTTTTAGGTTGGATTGGGAGAAACATTTTTAAATGGAGTAACATTTATGTCTTTATGTTTTATTGTAGATAGAGGAGGGTGTGCATATTCGACTTTGCCCTTATCTGTTTCCCATGTTTGTGTAGATTTATTAATTGTCATCATATAATGGTTCCTTTTTTATTTATTTTTGATGAAAGCCAATCAAAGAAAGGAATACTTCTTTTTTCTTGATGCATTTGTTCATACCATAATTCTTTTACTTGAGATCTTTCAAATTTAGAAAATTTTGTAAAAAAACATTTTGTCTTCGGATGCTATAATAGATCTTGTTGAAGGTATTGTTTATCTATTATGAAATCACTTCTTCATTAGTTTCATGAATTAAAGAGATTGTATTTATTGAGGCATCAAAATCAGATAATTTAACTGATTGTATATCTTCATTGTTTGTTACTGAATTACTGAAATAGAGGGTGATCGGAATTGAATTATAAGGAGTAGGCGATAAGCCAGATGATTTTTTTGTGGAAGAAAAGTATGAATAGAGGGTGATCATCGAAATTGATGTGAGCTTCTTCGAGCTCCCACCTTATGAAATTTCCCAAGCTATGGATTTGAGTGTGGTGACTTTATTTTTGAAATTTGTAAGGAATAAAGTAGTTACTCCTTTGATTTGAGCTGAATTGGCAATTTCAGGGACAATTGTATTCATTACTTCATAATAGATTCTATATACGATTGCAACATTTTGTGATTGAGGCTTCATATTGAATGCTTTTGTGTGAATGCCTAGAGTGATGGCTTGATAGGCACCAGGATCATTAAGTGATACAATGAAATTGGGAAAGCAATTGAAAAAGGCAGGGCCGTCATGAAGACTGGCTTCTACTATCCATATGAGGGAATCTCTGAATGATTCATGTCTTTTATGTCGAACATAAGCTAGACAAGATATATTCAAACCAACTCTGGTTAATGGCTTTATTGCGACTTGAATAAGTCCTATATGCTTGTATTTATATTTTGATTTATGCATGTCAATTCTTTTCAAAGGAATTAGATGTAGATTTTCTTCAGTTTGTTGTATTGAGAGGGTTTCTTCAACCGTCTTTATAACGTAATTTGATTTTTTTTAAAATTTCCTTCTTTATAGATTTCTTGTAAAGAGACTTTAGGTATTGCTCAATATTGGATTGATTTTTTCTATATCATCAAAACTTATTTCTTCTAAATTTCTAATTAAAATTTTATTTATTGTTGGCATGATGGATGATGATGCTGAAGAAGAAGTAGAAAATGTGTTAGAAGATGTATTTCTTTTTAATGATCTAAAAATTCTAGACATTGCTAATTAATAATTATCACTAAGGAGAATGATTGGTAGCCTGTCAATGGTTTACGCCACAAAAGCCTTAAATGCTCTCCTGGCTAAAGGGCAACAAAGGCTACACGACAAGAGGCCTCGGACCCAAACCACTCCTTTTAGCAACAATAATTAATTAACTATATCAAGTCAGTTTAGATCAAAAATCGAAAATGCATATGTCCAACATAGGTTCGATTCAATTATGCAATCAACAATCAAACAAATAAACAACGAAAGAAAATGGCATGATGCATGCAAATTTTGCAAATGAATTGAAAGCTTGAAAGCTATTGAAAGATATACTTCATTGATAAATAAAATAATCTTACAAGGGGAGAACACTTGTAGGGATCTGATACCAAATTGACTCGACCGGGATCGAACTAGAAAACTCTCGCTAGACTAGACTAAAAGAAACAGAAGAAAGCAAAAGATTTACAATGTTGGTGGTGAAGTTGTCGTTGTTGTATAGATTATTGTTGTGAGACAAGGGCTCACACTCCCTATTTATAGACATTACACACTAAATTACATTTGAAATACATTTGGAATCCGCAATGGGATAATATATACGCGTCATTTGTACTGTATTACTGTATCATATAATTTGCAATACTGTAGCTGCTGCATGCAGCATTGCTTCTGATATCTGAATTACTGCATTTTCTGCAGGTATAAGTACCGTGGCTGCATTTGTTGATTTCTGCATAGTGAGATGGATGAGGTACCGAAGGTATTAAACTTCATTTGAAATGGTCATGTGGATTACCAAAAGATGAGGACCATCGAAGCCCCTTTTGTTGACTTTGGAATCTCATTTGATGCTAGTTTATTCATTAATGTATTTCTCATACGCATGAGATGGTGAAGCACATTTAATGCATATTTTTGATATGGATATGTCAATTAATGCACTTATGCATTTGATGTGATGGTGTTAATGCCAAGGATGGAGATGGATAAAGTTTCCCACGTAACATGTAACACTTGGCGCCATGGGGAAAACTTACAGACTGAGGGGCCGCAGGGAGGACTGTATTTGAGACACCTGCATGAGTGCAATAACACTGCATTGGAAGTTGCGGGAATGCATTTGACAAAGCTTGATAGGTGTATGGGCTGGATTTAATCATCAATGATGTATTGATCCGGCTCCTGAGGACTAGGGGTCCATACACCATAATCAATTTCTCTTTGAAATAGCTTGATGAGCTGTCTCTTTGTTCCTTTAGTGATATCAAGAGACGATACATCTTGGAATTTTCCGAGGATTTCATCAAGAATGGCGTGACCTGCTCTAAGGGGATCATAATATACGAAAGTTTCGTCGGCAAGGTCTTCATGTAGACATATAACACGACGACCATTGCTCCAGATTCCCTTGAAAGTGCGGGCAAATTCGAGATGTCTTTTTAAATTAATGAACTTTTGATTCTGGTCTACTTGAATATTGTAGAATTGTAGACGCTCCAAGCTGTAGCTGAGATCTGCAGCGTCTGAAGATTCAAATCTTTATGTTTGATTTCGGTTTCTATCTGGAAGATGTTCATAATCATTGATAGGGAAGTTGTATTTTGAACAGAACAAATCTCCATCTTCATAATTCATGAGGGTCCATAACTGATATGGTTAATAAAATCTGAATTCATCTCTTTCGCCAAGAGTAGAAAAGATTGTGATGAGAATATTTCTTTTGGTGATGCCGAGGCAACTGAGAGCATATTTGACGATTGCTGAATGATTGCAAGATTATCTCTGTCGAGAATAAATCGATGAACTAGGCCTTGTTCAATATAAGAAATATATAACTCTTTCGCTGACAAGAACATTTTTGGAAAACCAGTAGCCTAGCTGAGGTAGCATGCTTGATGCATTAATTGTTCCATTATCTGACAAAATAGAGTTTCAGCTCTACTTCTTGCAGCTAAATCATCCGGAAGAAGGGTATCAACCTTTTCCAGGAGTTGTGTTCTGTATTCAGTTGGAGGGATGGATGACGATACACATTGTTGTTCTAACATTTGAATTTTTTCTTCCAAATATTTGATATGATTGGCCAGATCAGAGAGGTGCTTTCGCATGAAGTAATTGCATTGGCCAGTAAGACATGCACTCCAAATATTGTCAATAAGAATTTGAGAATTCGCAGAGGGGGCAGGATAGAAGGATGTGAAAGGAATTTGAACAGAAGGTTCTTATTGACAATGTCAGATACTGTATTGGACTCTATTGGCTATTTTGCCTTTATCCTTTGACTTGAATGGTTCCCTATTGGAAGAGGGATTAAAATAGTTATTGAAAGGCTTTATTGATGCAAGAAAATTGCTTTTTGAAATATGAAGATGTATGCAATTAAATATTAATTCTATTGATTCTTCCAGGCCGTGGGCTTTCTATAAAATAAAATTTTATTGGTTTGTCATCAATATTAATGCATGAATTCCTTTTGTGTCTACTGAAAAAGGCTGAATTTTTAATAAAAAGGGAGTGCCTAAGATGACATCATTTCTTAATACTTTTGTTACGGCGAATGAAGTTTGAATGCATTTTCCATTTTTGCAAGCATGAGCATTTGGGATTTTATAATTGACTATTATATTTTTTCCATTTAGAGTGCCTGTTGTATAATTTTTTATTTTTTCAAAATATTTTGTAGGAAGAAATCCTTCTCTTATATACAATTTACATCGGCTCCAATGTCAATTAAACAATCAACAAATAGATTAAATTCTTTGATCTTTAGAGTTACAGTTGTATACCATTTATGATAATGATATTTAGTGATTGAATTTACAAATTCTTGAATTTCATCATCAAATTCGTTTTCTAAATTGGAGTCTTCTTGATTGTTTGGACTGATTTCTTTTCCTAATTCAAGGATGGCGATTCTTATTCTTAATTTAGCAATTTCTTGAGTTGCTTCTTCTTTTAACCGTTCAATTTCATTTTTTGTCAGTTACTTCATTTTGTAGGTCTTGAACAGCTAACGATTTTGAAGGTTGAGTTTTGAGAGAAGATATCTTTCATTGAAATTGATTGAAAATCTTTATTCTTTTTGGAAGGTTTTTCTGAAGATTTATCTTCAAGCATTTTTCGATAATATTTTCTTTTTTCTTCTTCAGAAGAAATGTTTTCGATTAACTCCAAAAGCAATTCATCTTGAGCATTTAAAACATTTATTGAGAAGTATGAGAATGAGGATGGGATGAGGAATCATAAGAAGTTTCGTTACTTTCGCAACATACACATATTTCTTTATCATCTTTTGAATTATGAGAATGATAGTCAAATTCATTAATTTTCTTTTTTGAATCGTTATCAAAGTAATTATTTGCAAAATGTCCTTCTTTGCCACATTTATAACATGTATAATCAAATTTATTAGTTTTATGTTTTAAAGATGAGCTTGATTTTCTTTTCGTAGAATCACTTCTTTTAGGTTTTCGTTTCGTATGATATTTTTTATAGGAGTTATATGGTTTTTCATTATTAAAATATCTTTTATTTTTAGAGCGATAATAAGTTTTATGAGTTCTAATAGATAGATTTTGTAAGGGTTGATAGCCAAATTGATAGAAAAAATCCCCTAGTTCTTGTTTACCAATTTTCTATTGTTTATGTAAATCGGCTTTGATTTTCACGTCGCTGCATATTGACATACGAACACGAGAAATTTTTGGAATTAAATCACCATATGTATAGTTGGCATAATTTAATCTGCCATTATTTTGTTCTCTTAGAACATTTTTTACTTTTTCTGCAAAAAGAGTTGGAAGGCCAGAAATAAAATTTTCTTTCCAGAAATCTTCATTAGAATTGAATAATTGAAAGACAAAAGAGAGAAAAACACCTTTATACCATCTGAAATCAAATAAAGTTTTACAGCGTAGATTGATTAATTGTTCTCTGTATTTTTCTACTTGATCACTAACATTACCAGAAAAATTGATAAGAATGTTATGAATTAATGTTTCAACTGCATTAAAAATTGGTTGACCATTGGCATTAAGAAGAGTTTTACCTTCTTCATTTACTTTGACTGAATTTAGTATACTAGTTCTCTGGATTGGCAAAAGGTAATATTCCCACCAGCCATGAAGTTGACTGGAAAATCCAATAATGATTGAATTTATTAATTCAGCTTGTGTATTGCCATAGATCATTCCTGCATTAGTATAAAGAACCATGTTCCTTAAAATATTTAGAATTCCATATTCGGTAAGTCCATCAATGTTCCATTCCACTAATGAATTACCATCAAATTTATAATTTGCTATATCAAGAATTTCTTCAAATTGTAGATTCATTGGAGAGGGTCTACTATAATAATTCTTTGTTTTTGAAGTATGAGTTTTGGGAGAAAATATTTTATTGATTTGAGGAATATGAGTGATAGATTGATTGTCAGATTCGTCATTAGATTCATCTATATTAGAGTAAGAGGAATTAGGAATTATTGGTCCTTCTACAACCATATTTATTGATTTTCATTTATCAAGTGGATCTGTTCTTAGGGAAATTTCATCTTTAAAATCAGCAGGGAATTTTAAAGGTTTTTTTTTTTATTTTTTTATCTAATGTTAATTTTGAGATGAAGTCGGAGCATAGTGCTGGAACTTCTTTTATTATTTTAAATTGAGCTGAGGAACTTAATTCTTGTTCAGAGATAATAGTTTCAATTCTTTGTGTCTGTGAACCAATAGTTTGTAAATAAAGATTTGTGAAATTGTTTTGTTCTACTATATGGGATAAATGTTCTACAGTGAGCACTTTTGAGATTGGATTGAGTGGAACATTTTTAAATGGAGTAGCATTTATTTCTTTATGCTTTATTGTAACGAAAAGAGGGTGTACAGATTCGACTTTACCCTTATCTGTTTCCCATGTTTGTGTAGACTTATGAATTGTCACCATAATGGTTCCTTTTTTATTTATTTTTGACGGAAGCCAATCAAAGAAAGGGATATTTCGTCATTCTTGATTCATTTGTTCATACCATAATTCTTTTACTTGAGATCTTTCAAATTTAGAAAATTTTGTAAAAAATCATTTTTGTCTTTGGATGTTTTAATAGGTATTGTTTGTCTATTATGAAATCACTTACTTCTTCATTAGTTTCATGAATTAAAGAGATTGTGTTTTTAAAGGCATCAAAATCAGACTCAGATAATTTGACTGATTGTATATCTTCATTATTTGCTTCTGAATAAAAAGGGAAGGCTATGCCTGATGGATGAATAGAAGGTGATTTAGGGATTGATATATCATGAAAAGTGGAAGGAGCTGATCGATAAGATCCAGCTTCCGAAGGGATTGATGTTTTTGTGGAAGAGAAGTATGATCTTGGTGTATTGGTGAAATTGATTGTTACTTTTCCATCTGAATGTTCTATAATTGACTCAACATCGTCTTGAAGTTGAGGGGTTTTTGGTTGAACTTCTTCGAGTTTCCACCTGCCAAAAAGATGCACATCTTCCCAAGCTATAGATTTAAGTGTGGTAACTTTATTTTTGAAATTTATAAGGGACAAAGTAGTTACTCCTTTAATTTGTGCTGAATTGGCAATTTCAGGGACAATTGTAATCATTACTTTATAATATATTCTATATACAGTTGCAACATTTTGTGATTAAGGCTTCATATTAAATGCTTTTGTGTGAATGCCTAGAGTGATGGCTTCATAGGCACCTGGATCCTGAAGTGATACAATGAAATTGAGGAAAGCAATTGAAAAAGGCAGGGCTGTCATGAAGACTGGCTTCTACCATCCCTATAAGTGAATCTCTGAATTATTCATGTCTTTTATCTCGAACATAAGCGAGACAAGATGTAATCAACCAACTCTGGTTAATGGCTTTATTGCGACTTGAATAAGTCCTATATGCATGTATTTATATTTTGATTTATGCATGTCAATTCTTTCCAAAGGAATTAGATGTAGATTTTCTTCAGTTTACTGTATTGAGAGGATTTCTTCAACTAGAAAACCTCTTCTTCAAATGAATAGAGGGTGATTTCGGGATTGATGTCCTAGAATCATATAGTATGCGGTTTTATCCAGTTACAAGCTATTGATCGCACGAAATATGTTGTTTGTCCATTAGAAACGAACTTAAATCACACGAGATTAGTTATTAAGCTCTAGTTTTTCTTACACATGGTTTATAGTATATAGATATCACAGAATTTTCAAAAGCGCGTCTTTTAACCATGAATTGCGCGTGAATTGCGGTTTACCCCCAACTTATTTGTTGAGACGGCTAGGAAATCCCCTTCAAACTGCTCAAATCATGGGTCTTAAACAACCACGAAACCCTGCAAAACGTTCCTAACCCTAGAATCACGCAAAACCCATTTGAAATAAAAATGTATTGTAGAATATCCTAAAATGCATATTTTAGCCGAGAATCGTAAAAAATGCAATTCAAAGTAAAAGACTAAACCATAACTCCCCAACAAGATATAGGATCACCCTTGATGCTTTTTCATTGAAATATACGCAATTGAGTGCACCGAATACGGTTTGCAGTCAGAAACTGCTAAGAATCCGACGAAAATTCTTCTTAATCCCCAATTTTCTTGAAACTCATTTTAAAGGAAAAAGACATCCTAAAATTTTATAGAGCAAATTGCGTTTCGGTCTTAAACAACCCTAAATCCCATTTAAAGCGTCCCAAACTCTACAATCACCTAAAACCAATTTTAAAACATCAAAGTATCTCTAAATATAGTAAAATGTACGTTTCAGTTAGAAACGATTCAGACTCCCAAGCGATTTGTTCTTACGCCAGAAATCACCTAAATCTCGATTTAAAAGGAAAATGAAAAACTAAAATTTTTTAGAGCGCCTCTATCAACCGCGAACTGCATGAAATGGCATCTAGAGCCAACATTTTTCCAGAGTTGTCTAGAATCCCCTACCCCCAACCCAAAGCACGGGTTTCAATCTTTAATAACCCTTGATCCCATGTAATGTGTTCATAACCCTAGTATCGCTTGTGAAACCCATTTTAAATAGAAAAGTATCTCAGAATATCCTAAATTGCGTATTTCAGCATACAATTGCGTGATTGCATTTCAATGCAAAAGTCTAGTCCAGAATACCCTAAAATGCCTAACATCATTCGGTATGCGTTCTTTTTTTTTTGTGAAATATAGGCCATTGATTGAACAAAATACGATGTTTGTCGGTTAGAAACGCCCTTGAATACCATTAGATTAATTCTTATTCCCTAATTGGCCAGAAACCCATTTTAAAGTAAAAAGATTATAAAGAATTTTCTAGAGCGCGTCTTTCAACCGTGAACTGTGTTAAATGCGGTTTACACCCAACATTTTCCCAGACTCGCATAGATTCCCCTAGGAATTGCCCAAAGCACAGCTTTTGGTCTTATACAACCCTTATTCCCCTACAATGCGTTCTTAGCCCTAGAATCGCGTGAAACACATTTTAAAGCAAAACATATCTTGGGATATCCTGAAACTCGTACTTCAACGTATAATCGTCTGAAACACATTTCAAAGTAAACGATTAGACCATTAAACCCTTAAATGCCCTTGATAATCCAGCACGCTTTTTCATCCAAATAATGGCTATTGATTGCACGAAATATAATTTTCACTTAGAAATGGCTCTGAACCCCACGAGATTAGTTATTAAGCCTAGATTTTCTCGAAACACATTTTAAGGTTAAAAGATACTCAAGAATTTTCTAGAGCGCGTCTTTCAACCGTGAATTGCATGAAATGCAGTTTAGAGACAACATTTTCTTTAGCCGAATAGAACGTAATTTTATATTAAAATAGCCCTTGAACTGCCTGAAGCACGCGTTTCGGTCTTAAACAACCCTAAATCTCATTTAAAGTATTCCAAATCCTACAATTGCCTCAAGACCAATTTTAAAATAGAAAAGTGTCTCAAGATATCTAAAATGGATGTTTCAGCATATAATCGCATTTCAAAGCAAAAGACTAGACCGGAATACCCTTAAATATCCTAGAATCATCCAACATGCAGTTTTATCTGGTTACAGGCTATGAATCGCATGAAATATGTTGTTTTTTCGTTACGAATGGGCTTGAATCCCACGAGATTAGTTATTAAGTCCTAATTTTCCTTAAACATGCTTTAGAGTAAATAGATATCACAGAATTTTCTAGAGCGCGTCTTTCAATAGTGAAGTTGCGTGAAACGCTGTTTACCCCTAACATTTTAGCATAGACGGCTAGGAAATCCCCTTCGAACTGCTCGGAGCATGGGTTTTAGTGTTAAACAATCCCGTTTCCTTGCAACACGTTCCTAACCCTGGAATCATGCGATTTAAAGAAAAAATGTATCGTTGAATATTCTTAAATGCAAATTTCAGCCAAGAATTGTTAAAAATGCAATTCAAAGTAAAAATCTAAACCTTAATTCCCTGACATGCCTTAGGATCACCCAGCTTGCGTTTTCAACGAAATATATGATATTGAGTGCACCGAATACGAATATTTCTTATTCCCCAATTTCCGTGAAACATGTTTTAAAGGAAAAAAGATATCCCGAAATTTTCTAGGGCGCGTCTTTCAATTGCGAATTGCGTGAAACGTGGTTTAGAGCCAACATTTTCCTAGAGCCGCATAAAATGCGATTTCATATTAAATTAGTCCTCGAACTTTCCCGAAGCACACATTTCAGTCTTAAACAACCTTGGACCCCTTTTAAAGCATTCCAAACCTTACAATCGCCTTAAACCAATTTTAAAACATAAAAGTATATCTGAATATAGTAAAATGTGTATTTCAGTTAGAAACGGCTAAGAATCCCACACGATTAGTTCTGACACCCAGAATTTACCTAAATCTCGATTTAAAAGGAAAAACATATCCCAGAATTTTCGAGAGCGCCTTTGTCAACCGTGAACTGCGTAAAATGCGATCTAGAGCAAACATTTTCCCATAGATGTGCAGAATCCTCTACTCCCGACCAGAAGCACGGGTTTTAGTCTTTAACAAACCTTAATCCCATGTAATATGTTCCTAACCCTAGTATCGCCTGTGAAACCCATTTTAAATAGGAAAGTATCTTAAAATATACTAAATTGCGTATTTCAATATAGAATCGTACAAATCCATTTCAATGCAAAAGACTAGTCCAGAATACCCTAAAATTCCTAGCATCATTCGGTACGTTTTTTTTTGTCTTCGAAATATAGGGTATTGACTGGACAAAATACGATGTTTGTCGGTTAGTGACGCCCTTGAATCCCATTAGATTTGTTCTTATTCCCTAATTGGTCAGAATCCCGTTTTAAAGTAAAAGGATAATAAAAAAATTTTTAAAGTGCGTCTTTCAACCGTTCACGCAGTTTACACACAACATTTTCCCGAACCTGCCTAGAATCCCTTAGGAACTGCCCGAAACACGGCTTCCAGTCTTATACAACCCTTAATCCTTTACAATGAGATCCTAGCCCTAAAATCACATGAAGCACTTTTAAAAGAAAAACTTATCTTGGGATATCCTAAAGCTCATACTTCAGCATGTAATCGTCTGAAACGCATTTCAGAGTAAGAGATTAGACCATTAAACCCTTAAATGCTCTCAATCATCCATCACGCTTTTTCATCCCATTTTTTTATAGTCTTTGTAAGATTTTTTTTTTATAATTTATAATCCGGGTATCTCCCACCCATTTCAACACAGGAGCCTTTGGCCCTGAGCCTGATGTATACTCGATTCTGGATAGCTGATAACTAATCCCTAGGGGGAACCTGCAAACCCTCCTATCCAAATAAAGCTATGGGAGGTGGCTAACAAAGGCAAGTGTCAAACACATAACCTATCTTTATAATATTTTCACTTAAATTTTCCACAGTAACTTCAGAAAAATTAGAACATTACTAAAGATTAAGTTTTTCTGAGATCGATTTGACAGTAGGCCTATATTGTATTTGAGTAAAATTTCTCATAGAAACGGGGGCACTTCCTTTGTGGCTTACTTATGATTTTAAGGCCCTACTATTATTTACATGTAGTAGCAGAGACTCGAGAAAAGAAGAGAGTAATGAATCCTAGAAGAATTTCATTGTGGGCCCACTTATGAAACATCTATATCATTTAAAAAATGATATTCCCATGTTGTGCATACTCCCTATCAAATTCCACTCAAATGACCCTTTTATACATCAATAACTTTTAGAATACTCAAGTAAAATATTATGAACGATTCAAATACTTCATATAAACCAGTTTGACGTTAGGCCGAGATTTATTGAGTTAAAATTTCATAGAGAATAAGATATTTCCTTTTTTAAGATCTAGATTATCTCTAGAGTGCCATTCAGGAGATCAACCCTGAAGGATCCTCATTCTAGGCCTATTTTCATTTAAATGGCCCCACTCAAGAGCCTCATGAAACTCTACTTATAAGGGTTAGTAAAAAAAAAAAAAAAAAAACTCCGTGAGCAAATCGTTAAAATATAGAATGCCTACTTTGTGGAGAATTAGAAAATTTTAATGTTAGGATATGAAAATTTTGTTACAAGATATCAATTAGAAAAATCCCACAAAAAAAAAATTAGAAAAAGTCCCAAGACAAGAATGCCCTTATTAATTTCTCACGCTCACTCTTCTTAATTATAAAGAACAATGGATTTTGAGGAGGGACTGCAACCCATGAAGATTTGGATGGCCATATAACTATTGAGTAGCATTCGCACGTGGCTAGCTTAGCTTTAGTTAAATCTAAGCTAAATAAAGTCACTTTTGTTATTTCAGCTGTCCTACTATTCACATGCACCTACATCAGCCTCTTTACTTTATCTTTATTTTATTTAAATATTATTTCTTCATTATTTCTTTATTGTTTTTTTTTAACGGTCAAATTTTTTAAACGCTCACATTTTCCAATGTCCCAATGGCTATATTTTCTAACGGTCGTATTTTAACGGTCATATTTTGTAACGATCATATTTTTTAAACGCTCACGTTTTTCAATGTGCGAACAGCTATATTTTCTAACGGTCATATTTTGTAATGGTCATATTTTTTAAACGCTCACGTTTTCCAATGACCCAACAGCTATATTTTAACGGTAGTATTTTAACGGTCATATTCTCTTAATATAAATAAGACAATTTCCTCTCAAACTTCTATCCAGCTTAACCCAAAATTCTCATATATTTTCATTCTTTGTTTTATCTCAACTCAAATTTCTCTTTCATTCACTCTTTATTTGTTCTCTATGGAATATCAACATCTTGTATTCAACATAATTGCCAATGACTCCTCATCCTCTTCCAATGATGAGGTGGAGATAATTATACGACTTGCTATAGAAAAAGAACGATTGAATAGTGGTGAAGGATCAAGACCACATCGACACTGCACAGTCATTAAGCGTGATTTTTTGCAAGCCAATATTGAAAGGATTTTTCTTGACTACTTTGCTAACTCACCGGTATTTTCTCCGAACTTATTTCGAAGAAGTTTTTGAATGAGTCGTTCTCTTTTTCTACGTATTCAATCTGTGCTAGAAGCGAACGGGCCATATTTTGTCCAACGAAGGAATAATGCTGGAAGGCTCGGGTTGTCTTCCTTTCAAAAGATGATCGCGGCCATAAGATTGCTAGCCTATGGAGGAACGGCTGATTTGTGCGACGAATACTTAAGGATTGGAGAAAGCACCGCATTGAAAAGTCTAAAAAAGTTTGTTGAAGCGGTGATTACAAATTTTTCTAAAGAGTGCTTGCGGTCACCAAACAATAATGACATTGCCAAATTGCTAGCGGAAGGCGAAAGTCGTGGATTTCCAGGGATGCTAGGGAGCATTGACTGCATGCACTGGAAATGGAAGAATTGTCCCACTGCATGGCAAGGTCAGTATTCTGGTCATTATCATGAACCAACAATTATTTTGAAAGCTATGGCATCATATGATCTTTGGATATGGCATGCATTTTTTGGGTTACCAGGATCTCATAATGACATCAACGTGTTAGAACGCTCTTTTGTATTTACTGAGCTTGCTGAAGGGCATGCTCCTTTGGTCAATTACTCAATCAATGGTCATAACTATATAATGGGTTGCTATCTTGCTAATGGCATATATCCTTCGTGGTCAACATTTGTTAAAACAATTCCATCTCCACAAGGAAATAAAAAATCACATTTCGCTCACAAACAAGAGGGGGCAAGAAAGGATGTAGAGCGTGCTTTTGGAGTGCTTCAAGCACGCTTTGCAATTGTTCACGGACCTACACGTCTTTTTCAACTTGCAAATCTTAAATACATCATGATGGCGTGCATAATATTACATTACATGATCATTGAAGATGAGCGTCATCTCAATGATGTTGAAAGAGTTGTTTATGAGCAACTCAATGAAACTCCTTGTGAACCAGTGTCAAGCAATCCTATACTTTTGGAGAACTTCATTGAAAAACATCGTTGCATTAGAAATAGAGAAACTCATTCTCAACTCCAATCTGACCTTGTCGAGCATTTGTGGCTACTACATAGTGAGTTGTAGGCCTTAATTGTAATTGTAATTTTATGTTATTTGCATGGTTTTATTTATGTTAATCTTCATTGTAATGTTATTTTATATTATTCGCATGGTTTTATTTATGTTAATCTTCAATGTAATGTTAATTTTATGTTATTCGCATGATTTTACTTATATTAATCTTCATTATAATGTTAATTTTATGTTTCCGCAACTATACAGAATATTTCTGCAACTATACAAAATATTTCTACAACCATAATATTTTTGCAACAATATTTCTGCAACTATACAATATATTTCTGCAATTATACAAAATATTTCTGCAACTATACAAAATATCTTTACAACCATAATATTTCTGCAACTATACAAAATATTTCTGCAAGTATAAATTTCTGCAATTATACAAAATATTTCTGCAGCTAAGTTGCATGACTAATTACTCTTCTTTTTATGTTCCATGATTTCTTGGCGAAGTTGAAGAAAGTATTCTTGTTGCACTGAATCCAAGCATGTTAGATCCATTGCCATAATTTTCATTTCTTGTTTCGTCTCTTCCAATTCAACCTCTTTTTGCTTAAGACGAATCAACTCTTCCTCTTGAATAGTAGCTTTCTCACTCTCCTTTATCTTAATCTCAATAAGTTCTTGTGTTTGAGAACATGCTCTCTCAAGAATTTCATTTTTCTCATCATGTTTCTTCTTCTTTCGTTCCATCGTAACATCAAGGACCCATTTAAGATTTGAAATCATACTATCATGATTATTTCGTTTATTTCTTCGCTCCTTTTGAGCCTTCCTTCCTATTGGTCTCTCCAAGTCTACAAAGGAAGTAAGAGAGTCATCATCTTCCTCCCCTAGATTTATAGACTCTGGAGTAGAAGGAGAAGATGTTGTAGCTGATATTTTTTTTTGTTTGTCCTTCTCTGAATGACTCACCCATTTTGGGTTATGCCTCAAGATATTCCAACAATGTTCAAATTGAAACAGAGTTTTTATTGAACGCTTGATATATAACCTTTGCTTGACAAATCTACAAAATTAACAAATAGAAATTGGATTAGTGAATAGAGAATATTTGTGCAACACGACTTTCAAACCATTGTTTACCTTATCTTGCTCAGTCACACTTTGATGTTTCTACTCAATTGAGGCTAAGAACCCACAAAACTTATTGGTGCCAAGTTGAATTAATGACCATCGATTCATTAGAGAGTTTGGAGTATGACGAGTAGCGGATTTCCTCTCTCTTTCAAAGTATTCCTCTATTCTAATCCAATATGTTTTGTGTTTTTGTTCATTCCCTTGTATTGCATCCATGGAAATATCGAGCCATGCTGATACAAGAAGAATGTCTTCTTCTACAGTGAAATAGTAACCCAAATTTATAGATTAGGTCCGTTATATCTACATAATTTAGGTGGCCCTTTTACATTTGCCATGTAAGAGCCAAATGCTTATTATATGGGGGTCCTTGTTCGCACTCATTTGCATATTATAGATTAGGTTTGTCATATCTACATGATTTAGGTGATCCTGTTATATTTACAATAAAAGAGCAAATTGCATATTACGGAAGGGGTCATTGTTTGCACTCATTTACATATATAAATCAGTAAATGTAGCACATCTAGTGTTTACGAGTGAACGCATTTATTTCCACTCATGCATAAACTTTGGTGTGAAAATTGCATATAAAAGGAGCTATTTAAACATTAAAATTTTCACACTTCATCACAAGACCAATGCCCTACAATGGGTCGTAGGATAAAAACCATTAACCTCAAAACACGCACACACACATATATTAAATGGATAATCTTCACACTTTCTATCTTAAATTTTCATTGTTCTTGATAACTATGCGAAATAAAAAAGGGCTAATCTTATTATCCAATTTTTTTGTACTTTTATGGGCTCCTAATTCATAATCTGAAATGTCTTGATATAAATGTCAAACCTCAAGATGTCAAGTTTCACATCTTAGATCCTCAAAGATTTTTGAAGAACAAGTGAAAAACATTATAAAAAAAAAAGCACATCTAAATCTAATTTCTAATTATCTACACTTTGTGGGCCCCTAATCCATGATCCAAACTATTAAATATGCTCAAAGGCATGATTAACCTGTATATATGAAGTTTGATATATATCTTATATTTTGATGGATTCTCATAAATATGTGAAAAAAAACTTAATCCCATGTTCTATTTTCCACACTTTTTTGGACATCCAATTCATGATTTGAACCATTCATTGTGTTTAAGGCTCACTATTTCTCTATATAAAAGTTTCAAGGTCCTTGAACCCAATAAATTGTAAACAGGACAGATAAATTCAAATTTTGTCTTTTTTTTTTCCGCTGCGGTCCTATATCATTTACTTATGTAAATGATTTTCAATCCCCACCACCCACAAAAGTAAGAATCCAATTAATTAAAGGCATAAAATCATTCATTTCACATAAAATTCTCATTTTCACATCTCATGCACCGCCCCCATCAGGCGCCAGCTTATTTTGTGGTTCCGCCACTGTCATGCATAAAAGACAAATGACCCTTTAGCTTCGACTCGGGACAAATTTGGAAGCCCTCATTGAAGCCCACTTAAACTACAATTTTTGAATGCAAACACACGGGTCATGGGCCAGTTGGGCTGATGATAGTTTATTAAGGATACAAAAGGCTCCTCTTACCATCCTTCATGCGATAGCTCAGCTTGTTGAGAAGAGTCTTCTTGCTTAACTATGCTCACTCATTCGGGGCAGGCTTATGCCTGTCAATTTAGCCCGTTGAAATGGGTGCCAGGCCCGGCCAGGCCAGTCCCAAGCCCGAAAACACATGGCTTTTAAATAAAAATTGAGCCCAACGGGCTAGGCTCGGACAATTTTTTGAAAGCTCGGCCAAAATGGGACTAGAAATGGGCAGAGCATGCCCAGCCTGTCCAGGCCCGGCCCTCCAAAATGTCTCTTCCTTCCTCGGTATACCCAATTGGACTGATCTGACCCCTATCTGCAAAACACCCCAATAAAAAAGAAAAAGAAAAATAAAAATAAAAAAGCGAAGTTTGGGTCTCAGCCACTTCTGAAATAAAGTTTGGGTCTAAGTCACTTCTTACTCTTTGATTTGTAATATGTATTGTTTGTTTCTCAATAGAGTTTCCAGTTGGTTTCAATACCAGAAACACCTAACGTCATCATTTATACCAGCCTGTGCTAAAGTTATGTTCGTGTTTCATATTTGTTAAAATCACCCATTTTCATTGGATGGTGGTCTTCACAGGCATACTGAAACTAAATATTTAGATGTTTATTAGTTAAATATAAAATGAGAGTATTAAATAGTTTGGATCATGGATTGGTCTCACAAGAGCATAGAAAATTAGATTCATAGGTTAAAATCTTTAGGACGTTTTTTCTTAATTATAAAGTACTCAAAATCTATGAAGATTTAAGATAATCGGCTTAAAGTTTTGAGTTTGATCAGTTCGATAAGTAAATCAAACATATTGAGTTACAAACCAAGGTGTTTATGGGCCTAGCCTAGATATATAATTTAGGCATGTTAACATTTGGGCCAACCTTGGATTAAATGATAAAAAGCCCAAAGCTTGGCTCAGACTGGTTTGAATAAGGAGTGTTTGTAATTTAGTAATAATTTGTCCAAGCATTTGCGAGCCTGTACAACTGATAAGGAGCCCGACTTGGCCAGCTCGACGTGCAGCAATCAACAATGGGCAAGCTCAGGTCAAGCATTTACGATTTATGTTAAGCTTTGGCTGGATACATTACTTTATTTTTAAACATGGGTTAGGCCTGGACATACCATTTCTCATGAATTCAATCCCTTCTCACTCCACACCAAAAACCCACACCATGAATTCACAGTGGACTCAATTTGATACTTGGATTTGATACGCTATTGAGTTTAGGTTTGAAATTTTTGATAGATTTATCACCTTTCATTTTGAAAAGTTAATATATATCATCCAGTATCTAGACCTTTTGAAATTTGGTCCACCCCTTGTCCGGCCATCATTATCATCTTTATTAATAGAGCTTCACCCATCAAGAAGAAAAAAGACGACTCCATTGATGAAAATGCTAAAGCCCAGGCTCCAGCCCAAACCCGCACGGGATAAGATTTGACATAGGCCCGCTCAATTTAGGGCCGGAATTGGATAATCTCTAGTAGGCCTGTCCAAAATTCAGGACGGAATTGGACAACCCATGCCTAGGCTGGCCTAGGCCATTGACAGGCCCCACTGGCTAGGCTTCAGGCTCTTTAAAACTGAATCTAAGCCGTACCTGAGTCTTAAAACCTAATTCTCAACCAGGCCTAAAGCGGATTCGGACCGGGCGTGACTCGGCCGACCCATGAGCATCCCTCCACTCACACCTGCAAAAGACACTTGATTTTTTTTTATTTCTTTTGGTTATGATATATTGTCTAGGACTTTAGGTTAAGTGAGCTCAAATCCTATTAAAGTGAGATTTGGCCAAGTGTCATAAAATATAAACGAGTGACCATTTGTTTTCTGCTCTTCAGTTGTTTCTGTTAGGTCCGAATCACACGAATTTGAGTGGGAATCCCAACTCTCTCTATACATTTGAATTCATAAACACACATATAACCTGACAGGCTTCGGTTTCTTCACTCGCTCTCCAACAAATGTCAGTTCCCTTCTCCCAAATCTAAAACCGCTATAAATACCCATGTCTCCCGCTTCTTTTCTTACTTTCAAATCTCTCTCTCTCTCTCTCTCTCTCTCATAAACACATATAACCTGACAGGCTTCGGTTTCTTCACTCTCCAGCAAATGTTGGTTCCCTTCTCCCAAATCTAAAACCGCTATAAATACCCAAGTCGCCCGCTTCTTTTCTTACTTTCAAATCTCTCTCTCTCTCTCTCTCTCTCTCTCTCTCGCTCCTAAGCTTCAGAAATCAGAAATGGTGAGGAGATCAGAAACCTCTTTCGTTCTTCCTTTCATCTCTCTCTCTCTCTCTCTCTCTCTCTCTCTCTCTCTCTCTCTCTCTCTCTCTCTCTCTCTCATGGCTACCGTTCTCTTCTTTCAGGTTGCAGCACAGAAGTTGAAGGAATCTGAAATCACCGAGCAGGATTCTCTTCTTCTGGTAATATCTCTCTCTTCTTCCATGTTTTTCCACTTTTCATCTTAAAATTCATACTGTTCTAACACACAGCATTCAGTCGGCTCTGTTATATGAAGAGAAATCGCGTTTCAACAGATTCTAGACTCGATCATTTCGATCTAGAACCACGTCATGGATTTCTGAAAATCTCTGCCTAATTGGAGATTTCATCGGTTGAAACACTCGTTGATGTATGGATTTCTAGTGTGAAACTCCTTTTATGGCATGATTTTGATCGGTAGATGGATTTCGGGACGATCTGGTGAAAATCTCTTCAATTCCTTGAGATCTTCATCAGATCTGAAATCATACCGATGGAATTGATCATAGTTCTAACATATGGCATTCGGTCGGTTCTTTGATCCTTTCATTTAGAGAAGTAGTTCTTTTTCTGCTGATTTGCAACTATTTCTACTTGGATCTGGAACTGTCATTGGTTTTTTAAAAATATTTCATGGATCTGAGCTTTCAATCAGTGAAAATACTCGTTTATGTTTGAATCTCGAGTAAGATTTTGATCATTCGTGTATTTCTGGACGATCTGATGAGGATCTCATCGATTCCTTGAGATGTTCATTATATCTGCTGAAATCATACTGATCGAATTGGCTCTGCCTCTGGAATTAGAATAGAAGCTCTTCTGGTTTGATTCTTCATGCACTACGTTTGATCTGGATGATTTTAGGGGAGGGAAAATCAAATCTGAAACATTCGAGGATGAAATTGCTTTCTGTTTGTTTGTTCATTCAAATAATCTCTAGAGGAACACATATCCACGATTCCTTCAGCTGCACTTTCAGATTTGAAGATAAAAGTTATTAAAATCTTATGATGAGCTCGTTTTCTGCCATGTAAACAAGAATTTTAGCTGCTTCTTTATGTTTTTCGTATGAGCAGACGAGAAATCTGCTTCGAATTGCGATTTTCAACATCAGCTACATCAGAGGCCTCTTTCCTGATAAGTATTTCAATGATAAATCAGTTCCTGCCCTAGGTCTGCCATTTTTCCTATGAATTCTATCTCCTATCGTTCTAAAGCAGAGAATTTGAAAGGGTGTTTCTGCTATTTTCCTTTTTTGATTTTTTTTTTTTTGACAGAGATGAAGATCAAGAAGCTAATGCCGATGGATGCAGAGTCTCGGAGGTTGATTGATTGGATGGAGAAAGGTAGTTGAGAACTTCAGATTAATCAATCGATTGATTCTGAAATCTCTTTTCCCGCCCAGGTTTTGATTCATATTAGATCATGTAGAAGTGTAACATTAGAATTTGAGCTGAATTTGGTGTGTTTTGCCTTTTTTTGTTTGTTTTTGGAAAGGTGTTTATGATGCGTTGCAGAAGAAGTACCTAAAGACGCTTCTGTTTTGCATCTGTGAAGCGATCGAAGGGCCGATGATTGAGGAATACGCCTGTAAGCTAATTTTCTGCCTCTTCTTTTTTTCATGAATATACCATCTATATCTAAATAAACTACATTTTAAAGTTAATTTTACATTTCATGTCTTTTGTTCCTTTCTATAGATTCAGTGCGGACAATTCTCATTCTTGTTTTTAAAAGATCGTGGTGGTAGTGGAGCATTTTTTTTTTTTCTCGGAAAAAGGAGGAAATGATCTGATACTATAAGTTTTACTCCAGTAGGAGTGATATGAACAGTAGGATTTACATGGATAGGATTGATATGAACAGTAGATTTTACATATGAAGACCATATATTTATTGTTTATACATGTGATGGAGAAAATCATTTTCAAGCAGTGAGTTCTGCTGCTGCAATTCTTTGCCACCAGTCTGTTACTATGTTCAGTGGGTTCTCTCCGATTTCTGATCTGCGGACCAAGTATAGGTTCTGACTCCATATGACTACTTAACTGCGATGTCGGATATGTTATAAGCAGCTCTTTTGCTTCATCAAGTAAAAGTCTACCAGGAAAAACTACAGTTGTCATTGCATTGTCTGAGAGCTACTGTTTTACCTAGTCTTAAACCACTATTTACATATATTGGTTTGAAGATGGGAAGCATGGCACTAATGCGTAGAAAGACATGCTTACAGTTTCTTTCAGTTATTCGAGTTCTGATGGAGAAGAGGTTTCAATGAACGTGTCTCGCATTGGAAACAAGGGGCAAGGGGCCACATTCAAGGCTAACACTCCTGATATCACACCGAATCAGATGCGGTATATATTCCTGATGTTGTCCACTTTTCAGTTGGGGATGCTTTTATTTCTTTTACTGGTTTTGTTTTCTGTACTTCTTGTACTGGTTTTGTTTTCTTTACTGGAAAAAAAAATTGAATTTGTAGGAGCTCCGCATGCAAAATGGTCCGGACGCTGGTTCAGCTGATGAGAACTCTGGATCGTATGCCAGAAGAGGTAAATTTGTTGGAAAAAATGTCACCACTCAAGAAAAGTCACACAGTTGCCCACTGGGCTAAGGGTGAGCGTTATCACCATACGATCAGGATCAGATGGTGATGCTGAAAAGTGGGTCGGTCACAGTTGCTTTTAGAACGTATCATATTAGTGGGATCTATAGTTTAGTTCCCATTCCAATCTGATTGAATTGTTTCCTTCTGTTCTGTATTATCGAAAAAAAAAAAAAAAAGTTGAATCACATCTAATACTTCCAAAATGATCTTTCAGCGCACCATTTTGATGAAGCTTCTCTACTACGAAGATGTGACGGTATGTAACATGTCCATGCTCCCTCGTTCAATTGTGTCGAGGAAGCAGTTAGATGAATGAAATGCATTTGCAAAATAATAAAAGTAGCAGACGTATGCAGGTATAGTGATGCAAATCAAAATGCTCAGTTTACTTGGGGCATGTTTTACAAATTACTACAGAATTCATAATAATTTCACAAAATGGGTTTTTAATTTATCAAAGGGGTTATTAGATATACACCTACATTGAAGACCCGATCCAATCCAATCCACATTCACATCCACTGGATTTCATCTCTATCAAAGCTATCCTCCAAGTCTTTTCTACTTTTGCTTGTCCATCCATTTAGTTAAGGGATTTGTCTGTGACAGATCTGTATATCTTTTGTATATTTATTCTGTTGCAAGTAGAAATCATGAGTTCAACCCAAATTTACGATCCTACTTATTTTTCAAATTGATCTCTCCTTCCATTCAACTTCAGTTCTTTATTCACATTGCAAAGTTCATCATGGCCACTGTGAGTTCAGAATTTGAAACTTGTACCTTTTATCCCTTTCATTTTGATTATACAGAAATAATCCTTGTTGTCCACCCGGTTCCATTCTGAAACCTGAACCCAACGACGTGAGTTTTGCATACTGGAAGCACTTCAATCATATGGTTTCCTCTTAGAGATTGAACCCATTCACAAAGATCTCACCAAGACCTTCTTATTCACTGATTTGGCCTTTCCAGTTAGGAAGTATCTCTGTGAGTGTTTTCCACTAGGCAATGCCCCTTGATTCTCTACTTAAGCACTCCAATCGCCACTCTTCAACAGGACTCTAATTCTGTTGTTTTTTTGCTTCATCTCGTCTTGGGGATAAGTTAATTACCGACCTTTCACTACCTTCTAGTTCATGTTGGGCCATGAAAACTCTTGATGATCACAATGGGAGCAAGTGATGCAATTTTTAATGTGGTTAAATGACAGCTATTCAGCCATCCACAGCTAGATTGAATTAATGAATCCTCTCCCTACTGTTGGATGTACGTGCTTTCTTCTTTTGCTGGAAGAAAAACATCACATGCTGCACCATATGCTTGCATCCTTTACTGAAACTGCTGCTCTTGTAGCCTCCAATAAAGATCAGCTTAACCCTTCTGGCTGTGATTCTCGTGCTCCATCTTGTGGTCCTCTTCTAGAATGGCTATGTGATGACCATTGTGTTTAATTGTGGAAAACCAAATTCCCACAAGACAGTGAAGTCGAAGTTCCTTGAATCTGTAACTCTAGTGATACTGATATTGTAAATAGTTCAATGGGAAAGAGTAGCTTTGATCGTGGGAAAAAAACTATGCACATGTTCACATGTTCACATTCTCACATCATTCCTCATTGTTATTGGTACTGATGAATGTGAGAGACCCTGCAGCCAGTAGATTACGAGCCTCCGTTTTTCCGTTGCTGCTCTGAACAAGAAGCTAACAATCCCTGGACAAAAAGTCCTTTGAAAATGGAGGTTGGAAATGTCAACAGCAAGCATTTCGTATTAGCTCTAAAGGTAATGTGTGCGATTCTTATCGGGTGTGAAGTTTTCCATTGGACTGGCCCTAATAATTTCTTTGTGCAGGTTAAGAGTGTTTTAGATCCTTGTGAGGATGAGAACGAAGATCTTGTAGAAGACAATGAAGTGAGCTTGGGTGCAGAGTCATTGGAGCCCGATGATTCTTCTACTGATACTGAGGTAAAATGACCAATTTACAATGTTATCCTTCATTTTCGTAAAGCACCAATAAAATTACAATGCTATAGTGAGGTGAAGACTTCAAACATGGCATAGAAGAGGGGTCCAGTTGATAATATTGGAGATCCCACAGCTCATGGATGATCCTAAGCTTTCCCTCAAAAGCCTCCAAAATGTGTGGTTGGACCATATTAGTTACTTAGCCATGCACAACTGATTCTGGAATCTGGATCCTCCAAGGGCGGACCAGACATTTCAAAAACTGGCATATACATATGCATCCACTCACACAGATTGCTCCACACCCATCCATCTTTCTTCATGTCATTAGGTAAAAGATTTAGGATCCAATTCAAAAAGATGACCAAGTTCCCTTTGCCTTGTCAGGTTCACCAATCACAAGAGAACCAATACATTGTTGCACCAATAGGTGATCTCTTTTCCTTATAAGTCTTTGCTATTAGAATTTCTTTTAAAGGATGGTATGTCTTCTAGCAGGTAATAAACGGTCATGCGACAATGACAATGGCTTAGTTGATGAAGGTCAGTATGAATATTCAAAAAGAAATATTACACCACACTGCACTTAAACTGTGCTTTAGTGTAGGCGTGCTGCAATTAACATTAATATATGACTTTAATGCATGCATATTTCATTGAAACTGCATGAATATATCATTGATATTGTTTAATCTTATCTTTTTTCTTTCAGATTCCTACTTTTCTAAGCTCCATAGAATGTAGGAGTGCTGCAATGAGCATTATTATATATGATTTTTCTGCTAGTCTTATTAGTTTCCTTACATGCTCTCAAGCTCAAGAATGCTTAATTGGAGTTGATTTGGTGGGATTATCTCCCCCAAATCAGTCACCAATTTGTTTCTTAACAGAATTCCGACAAGGTGCCAACATTGAATTCCTCCTAATTTAGTTCTCATTTTATGGACTACTCCAAATAGTTAGCTAGTAAAAATACCTCTCTCTCACCCTGCATTGCCAGAAGGGACCTAATTTCTGGTATATACAAATAAGCCCTGAAATTTAATATCTGATTTCATGACTGAAATTAGCAGTTTTGAATGTTTTGTTAAAATTTTTAATATCTGATTATGTTATAATCAAGAAGCCTGTATCTTTTTTGAATTTTGAGAACCAGGAATAGTTTGTTCATTTATTATACTTTGAAACAATATTCGGGTATTGCAGCCCATGCAATCCTTCTCGTTATTTTACTTTTAGTTGGAGGTGCTCCAAAGGATTGTAAATGCGCTGAATTTGAATTTTGAGTTGTGTTTGTAAGCTTATTGGTGGGCCCAGGCTTGATTTTCTTCCACAATAACTTACTTTTCTAATGTGGGGCCTATAAGGTTCATGTCCACCTTTGGGCCCAGTCTGACATATTTAGAAACTAGGACAAAGGGATGTAAGATTTGGTGAATGGTTGGGCATGGGTCTAACCTCCATTCTGTGTGTGAATCTAGGCCTGAATCTTATGTCCAGAAACTGAACAGGCTGGGCTCTGGCAAGCTTCAGCACTGGTCTAACTTGGTCCATGGCCAGTCCAAGTTCTAGGCCAGGGTTTGACTGATTGCTAATGAAATCTGCTCTGTTTACTGCTTGATCTGATATGTATCCTCTATAAAGGTTATTTTGACATGAAGCTTTTGGTTGCAGAAGAAACACAGGACCCTGAGCAGGATGAAGAAAATTTGGCCAGAGTGCGTGACTGGATTGCTTGTAGGCATACAGACACCATTGATCTCAGTGATATTCTGTCCGACTTCCCTGAGATTTCAGTGGTAAATATTATTATCTCCTAAATTGGTTTACTGTATGTTATCTTAATCTCTAATTTAAATCTATGTATGACTACCAATTCATTTAATTAGTTATATGATCTGCAGGAATTAACTGAAGGTAATGGACAAAATTACTTTGAGATTACTGCACTGAATGGATCTTATTGCCAACCAAAATGGAGGAAATACCAAATTCTTCACTTCTATTTAAGAATTGGAAATCTGAATATTTTAAATAATTAAATATACTTCTCAGAAGCCTGAGTGCTGGTGCATTTCTGTTAATCTGAGAGGTATGTTATACAATTATTTTTTTTGGGCATATCTTATCTTGATTATTCTGTTTGACTGATTTTCAGAAATCATAGACAAGCTAATAAGAGAAGGGCTCCTATCAGCAGCTGGAAGGGACATTTACACCATAAACAAATCAAAGGTGAGATAATGTCAGATATTTCTTCTCATCTCTGTTCCCAATAGCTCTTTAACTTCTCTTTTTACTTCATCAGAACATCAATTTGGGCAATGTCACTGTGAAGGAAGAGACTGAAGTGCAAGATATGGTGCTTGGAGAAAAAGTTCCCAGAAATATGAATGAAGACTACATGTACATGAAGGTGAGTGATCTATCTCCATGTATACTACCACAACATCTTACAGTCTGATGGATAATACATGCCATTCTAACTTCTTTTATCACAGGCTTTGTATTATGCTCTTCCAATGGACTATGTGACAATATCGAAGCTGCAGAGCAAGATGGATGGGGAAGCTAACCAGACAGCTGTTCGGAAGCTGATTGATAAAATGGCACAGGATGGATTCCTTGATATCAAAGGCAGCAGAAGGCTAGGTAATATAAAATGCCAGCTTGATATATGGTCAATAATTAGGAAATGGGATTGATGGCATACGATAAATTACATTGTTTGCATCCCTTCACAATCACTACTCTTAACACAGTTACACAAATATGTAGCTTAGGCATTTATTTAATATTTAATTATTATTTTTTAATTTTTAAACTTTCAGGTATGATCCTGAGCCCAAATCAGATTCATTTTTAGTTGAACTGAAGCCTGATTTTCATGCGTGCTTAACTAATTGGTTAGGATCAGGTGGACTAAGAAAATTAAAGTCGGTACTTATGTCCAAGAAATGGATTTGCTCGCAACTCAAGAGTTGCCAAATTAGTTATTATGACAAACTAAATTTTGTTACATGTTACCTAGTAAATGCAATGATCTTGCTGCTCATGAAGGTGAATGTTGAGAGCTGTGAAAGGTCATCTTCCTCATTCTCCAATGAATTTCATTTTTGTTGGTTTTGCAGGTAGGCGCGTCATCCGCTCTGAGCCAACAAAGAAGAAGCTTCTTGAAGTCAAGAAAGCACTGGTGTGTATCATTGCTTCCTTCAGTTGATTCATTGGTGCATATAACATCTCACATATATTGTTCGTAACATCGATCCTAACCAGGAAATGGAAATCAATGGCAATGGACCACTGCTCAAATCCAATGGCCTTGAACTTCAATCAGCAGGTACACAACACATCTTGAAAGAAAGCTTATTTCAAGTTGACAGCATACATTGGTTACGGGATATATGTGCTCATTATTGCAGTCTAATCATGATTTATAAGGATAACTGGGTCATGACTGGATGGAAAAAAAAAAAAAAAAAACACAAAATGGTGAGGTCTGGGATGCAAAATCCTCTACTCTAGCTCTGTGCCTTCCAGCATCAATGATCTAATGGTTGGAATCATCACAAATTGATCTATATATTAGTTTTTTGACATAGTGATGAGTACACCCTGATATTTTGGTGCATTATCTATGATTCTATATCTATATACCAACCAATCAGCGTCTGCAGTTTACCTAGCACCATTTGAATGGTTTGAGTAGATAGGAGCCTCATTTATCCTCCCATTCAGTGGTGACTAGATGAGCTGTTGCTTATCCAGCACTGTCGACTTTAAGAGCCTTCACATTTTCTAAATAGTTAAATGCATGTGAGTACCAGCAAGCAATTTCTAACTAGTTGAATGCCTGTGAGTATCAGCAAGCAATCCCAAGGATGCATCCGTATGTGGGGGTATCCAGTCAATTGGATCCGATCTTACACGAACTCGAGCCAAGACGCTTCATAATGGTCCAGTGCAGAGTGAACAGACAACATCCACAAGAATGAGAGAGCAGGGGGGCAACACTCCTGTGAGCAGGATTGAGGTCAGTTTTCATCCATGAGATTGTTTCTGTTGTACATGTAACCCTTTTACTTAATGTGGTACTCTAAAAGAAATGCAGCATATAATTGAACAGAAGTTTCTGTTACCTTTTAGCAACCAGTTGCTTCTCGAGAAAGTGGCGTCCCTGGAAACATGCATGGTGGAGCAAATGGGATGATTACTTACTGTGGAGAGGCTGATGCTCTTCTCTCCAGCCACTCCTCACAAGATAAGCGGTCCAGGAAAGCGAGCACAGTAAGTTGTGGATTCATCCTTTTTGTCTTCTCATGTGTTATCATGTCAAACCACTCAAATAAAAATGATTTCAACCGTGATTTCAACACTATCTATCCGAGCTTCAAATTTCTACTTTCCACTCTATGTTTTTTCTTTCTTCTCTCATTGACCTTAACTCATCCAGAGAGAGAGAGAGAGAGAGAGAGAGAGAGAGAGAGAGAGAGTAGACAAGTGATGCTTTGCTTCTGTGACAGGTTAAGGACCCTATACTGCAGTCAGTAAAGCGTCAGAGATCTCAAGCGGTGGCATGAAGAGCTAGAAAATGTGAATAGCAAGAGGCTTTGATAAAAGCCTTGAGGATGATATTTTTGTTTTAGTGCATTTCCTTTTTGATTTGTGGCAGAATTACCATGACTTAACCTCTTTAGAACCGGTATGCTACTGCCATAATAAGTGCTCTGTTTGACATAAAGTGTAGTGTGGGGGGGAGACATTCTGTCTCCCCATTGCCTTCTCAATTCTCATTCCATTTTATCTTGTTTAATGTCCGTTCCTCTAGTTATCACACACAATACAGCATATTCTAGTAGGAGAAAATCATCACACTGTGTTTTCTATGTGGAACTTATGCAACACCCATATTATGGTGTGAAGGTCTACACTTTCTAGCATCTATGTGAGGAAATTTGTTAAGGTCCCACCTTGGATGCAGTAGGCTCCCTTCCATTTCCTATTGTTTCATTGTAGCCCTATACAAGTTTCAGGAGACAACTATGCTTTGTCTGTTTCAATTTTTAATAATCCTCACCATTCAATTGAAGCTGGAAAAAAGACCAATGCTTGCGCTTAAATAGGAATCTGTAATGCACATACTTAATTTGTGCTGCACTCGCATCTTCTTCTACAAAGCACACGTATGCAACTGTTGGTTTCTTATACACAAATTACATATGCATGGCGAACAGACCATCCCAATCGCAGTTACCACTTGGAATACCTATGGCCTGTTTGGCATCCTTCTGTGTTGAGAAAACTTGTATTCTTAAAATTTGTGGTGCTGAGAATGATCCTATTTTGAAAATGGGTACTATAGAATTTGTTTGGCATCATCGTGCCAATCCTGTTTCAAAGAGCAAAATTAACAGAATCATGCCTAAACTGTGTTCTATCAAATTTAATTGACAAGCTGGTTTCAATACAAAAGGCCAAATCAATGTTTAGCTCCCTGAACACTATCAAATTGCAACTGTCTAAGCCCACTTTCTTGAATCTAGAGCATGAATGTCGGTCATTCTAAAAAATCTCAACTATCAAAAGATTTCACCCGCACAATCAATAGATTCATCATTCATCAATGAATGAATGCCTCCAATGAGACGAGACACAAAGGGAGATTGAAGAGGAAGGAAGAGATCAGAGAGAGCCAGGGAGAGATATCAAATATTCTTAAGGGTTTTAATTATCTACAATAACCAGAGAAACGCATCCTATTCATCTGTGTTGTCTGAGAACACAAACGTTGCACAAAAGTGATCCCAAACAGGCTTCCAAAAGACACAGTTTGATCAGTATGGAGCCTGTCTTCTTTTGATCAAAGTTATTCATATCATGCATCAGCCTTTGCATAGATATAAGCCCAAATGTCACTGCAACTAAAAAGAGTGATAACAGAAGTGGTATACACTGATGATGATGAATCAAATCTCTGTTGATTTTTGACAGCCAAGTATTTGATGGAGACCAATTCAATAACTTGTGTTCAATTCTCTCATCCAATATTTATGTCAGCAGTCCAGGCCAGGCCATCTAAAAGCCAGTTCTCTATTTTCAATTTCAAAACTTCAACAGTTCTTGGCCTCACCGGCTTTGAGTTAGGCTCAACCTTGGCCCTTGTCAGTAGTGTTTGGCCCAGACTTAACATAGTTGGATGAGTGTTGCTCTTGTTCAATTCCAAGGACCTATTATAAGGACATCAGTTAGGTGGCTTGGATTGCCCAAACCCATTCCATTGAGTCGACCTATAGAAAAAAAATATAAGTTTATGAAGAAGAAGATATTAATGACCAGGTTGAGAATCGTTATTGAACATATATATTATTACTGCAAGTTTAGGTGTTCCGATTGGCTTAGTCTTAACACTATGGGCCATTTCATTTTGTTCGTTAAGTACAAACAAATCCAGTCATGCACAGGCCTATAGCTCTTGCATTTGGACCACAAGTTACATGGAACTCTTCAGCTCTTTCTTTGTTTGCTGTAATTGCAGGCAGCCAAAGCTAGGGGTAAACTGAATCAAAGCTAATAGAATTCTAGGGACTGGAAGAAATATGACGTTGGAGTTGGTTTGGGTGAAATCGGTGTCCTGTGGACACTCCTGCTTTTGCTATCTGGGACTCCGATGGGACTCCGATCGTGGAGGCTTTGACTTAGAGAAACTGAGGAGTTGAATGAGTAAAACTGCACACTAGGGCCCTTCTATTGAAAATCTGAAGTGTTCAAAATAAAAGGCTCCGAGTATCCTAAAATTTTACCCCGTAGAAGTTCTTGCAGTAGGATTAACCATATGATGGAAAGCATGATTAACAAATTAATGTATAAGATTGTGTTATCGCCTTTTCTTTTATTAATGGTCAAGTCAATCCTACCGTAGGACCAACTCCTATGTGGTTAAATCTTGGGGTTATTCCATGCGTGTGGAGGAAGTTTATTTTAAGTAGCTTGGGTTTTCAATAGTAACCCTTGCCAAAAAAGTTCATGGTGAGAGATAAGAGTCCACTAAATGAAATTGTTCTTTCACATTGAACATCCAAACCGTTGGAATAATTCAAAAGATATCACATATTTTGTATTTAGTTCATATCCTCATACATTGAGCTACATGCTGTAAGCCTGTGGCACCCAAATATAACAATTTATGGGTGCCATGCATTATCACACTTGATACAAAAATTTTAGATGTAAAATCCGGCCAGTTCCCCCTCACCAAATTCATTCCTCAGTGACACTATTGGAGATAATTGGTCTGGGTTCCACCACTAAAGATAGTACTTGACCATTGATCTCCGAGTCTGAATGACCAAATCCATCACCCTTGAGGTACACGCATTCTACTCTTCATGCAAGACCTAAAGCTACATCAGCGAAAGGTCGGGGGAAAAGATTACCGACAACATATTCTTTATTCATCTTCTTCCATCCTTCATCACTCAATCCCCTTATGTGTTCTCGAGCAACTGGCTCAGAAACATCAGCTACGTGCATGTAGCATTGGATAGACTTTGGAACATCACCTCTTGCAATCTCATTTTATAATAGAGAAACATGAACCAATGTTAAGATAAAATTAGGAACCTTCCATAAATTACCCAAGTCACCTTAACCAAAACCAATTTGTGATGGAAAACGGCACAACAATGGTTTTATGGTGAGAGCAAGGGCTCAACCGCAATTATGACCGCTCAGAGAGAGGGTGGACGTTGACCTCGACATTATGCAGCTCGATGGCCTTTTAAGTTAGTCAAAGAAGTAAATAATTATCACTTGGAAAAAGAAATCATACTATTAATTGAATGGAAAGAAAGTGAAGGGGAAAAATAGACATCAAATGACACATTCAAAAGAAAGTGTTATCCTTAACCAAAAGGAGAAAAAAAAAAAAGACGAAAGAGTTATGCTATAAAGTGACAAGTTTAATAGCCATAAATATAGATGAGAAGGAATTAAAATTAAAGGCCAATGTGGCTCATACCATTGAAGTTTCCATATCATCACTGTGTGGGGGCATTTCATAATACAGAGATTACCCTAGTTTTATTAAGAGTACCAACTGAGTCTCAGCTCCATCTCATCTCGGCAATAGTGCCAGTGAAGACTCTCGCACTACCGGGATCATCTTAGCCTCGATAAAGGTACAAGCTCGGTGTGATCCGGTCTCTGTGCTATTGTTCCAGCGCGATAATTGTCTCAGCTCGGCCCACCTCATCTCGGTTACAGTCGTGCTTGGCCTCGGTGCCATCCTCAGTTCGGTTGACCGAGCCAAGCACTGACTATCAGCCAATGACAGCCGTCCCACGTTACAGAACATGTCAGAAGATCAGGACATGCGCTGAATAAAAAATAGGCAGTTATCATTATCCTGTGGTTACATTCCTTCCAAGATGTCAAGATAAAGTCCGATGGGATTCAACCATTGATAGATCAGGGGATGGTCTGATGGGACAATACCCCCACCTACCTCCACTAAGGAAGGGCCCGAAGGGACTTCCGCCTATAAGTATGCATGAGGTAAGACCACCAAAGGGAGGCAATATACGTAATAACTTACGCAAATGCAAGAGAAAACACAATACACATAACTCTCCCTTCTCTTCCACTCATTCACCCTTTGTTGAGTTGTTGAACTAACTCAGGCGTCGGAATGCCTTCGGCTGACGGCAGCCAGGGCCTCTAACCCTCCTCTCTTCCTTTCAGGTTTCAGGAGCTACAGTCTTTCCCAAAAGCTTTACAGCAAATCCTACCTAATCAAGTCCGCAATTTTTAGGCACTTACAATCACAAAGTCGAAGAACCAAAGATGAAAAATGTATGAGATCTGCATAATCCTCGAGGCCTTCTAAGACTTCCTTGGTTACTTTCAATCTCGTTGAAAAATATCCATGAACTAGCACAACAGGCCCAGATATTGAGATCCATGCATTACTTAGATACTCTTCAAGTGTTGGGGTGTAGCCATTGAGGTACCAACTTACGTCCACTAAGCATGCTTTGCATAAATCTGCCCACTAAATAAACAAAACATTTTCATGATGATCAAGGTTCTTATGTCCACAAGCCATTAAAAAAAAAAAAGAATTTCTTACCTCAATTAGATTATCATGGAATCATATAATATGAAACACATGCTATTTCTTAACGGAATTTTATGGAATCATCGTATCTTAGTACTTCTCTAAGAATCTCCTTCTTTGCAAAGAATCGAAGTTGGTGGTATAACACTAGAATTTCATGAACAATATGCATCCATTGTCACACTATTGTTTCATTTGTTTGAGCCATGAAATCCTAATTCCACCCCTTCTCGAGGAATTATCCGATCCTCGAAAAAAGCATTAATGGTAAGTAGTGACAATAGGATTGCATACTAAAATCGCAAAGAAGCGCAAGGATTCCACTCAACCAAATTAGTGGTTCAAAAAAAATAAAAATTAGACCAGTGTGAATTATTAGAGAGGATGCCGACGTAATTAATGCTTACCATTTTTCTTAGGTACGGTATGACGTCGCAACCATGTTCTTTTAAAGTGTCATAACCTAGGTCATTACCAAAGTTGAGTAGGGCTAGATAACATATTTTCATGTACTCCAGAAGTTGTTGGATGGCATTGGTATGTTCCATCTGAAATGTTGCATTAGATTTTATGAATTGTCATTAGAGTAAAAATCATAGGTCTGAGTTTGGCTTGTGATGGCCAGTAAACCTGATCCAAACTGGCTTAATCTGACCAAACTTGATTCGACCAAAACCAATGTGCGATAAGAAGTTGGTTTGGTAATTAGTTTTTTTCTTTTTTTGTCATTGTTAAATGGATGAAAAGAAAAAAGAAAATGGAGGAACGTAACGAACCTATCGACTGCATCTGTGTTAGTATTTTTTTGTTGGCTAATTCATGGGTTGGATAAAACTTTGAGTCCATTGAGTTATATTTTCTAATTTACTTTAGAATGGACTGTGATTGTGTCACGGAAGAATTGAAAAGAAGAAAAAAGAGAAGACGGAGAACACTCCCAGACCAATCGATCGGAGCCTCAGTCCGATCGATCAAACTGTAATCGCGACCAGTTATTTGGATGGTTTGATCAATCGATCGGATAGGTGCGCAAATTCAGGAAAGTCTCCTATTCTAATCCGAATTAGTTTCCCTTTGAGACAATGTTTTCCAATTTGAGTCCTACTTGTACACTAAGTGTAAGGCACGAATTTGGGGCTATATATAGGGTGTTGTTCTCAACCCTAGAAGTAACTACTACTCTGATTAATCCGAGTCAGAGATATCTTAGAGAGAGATTATTCTCTAGAGTCATTGAGAGATCATTCTGAAGGGTTGCTTTAGAAGGTTATTGTTAATTTTACCTTTCTTGTAGAAGATAGTTCACCCTGACTGGCAGGGTGCGAGGAGATCAAGTAAGGAGAACAGGGCACGGTGGATGTCGTGTTAGTGGATTCTTTGCAAGAACAGGTACAGTCCTTAGGTCGAGGTACAGATTGAGGTAAAGGAGCTTCTGAGTATATCTTGTAACTGTTCGTGAACTTTTGATTTCTGATTCGTGGTTTTTCTCCCTAGATAGGGTTTCCACACTAAATACTATGTATGCCTTCTTGTGGTGATTGCTTGGTAGACAGCTAGTTCTATATCGTTTACTTAGTTTATTTCCGCTACATTGATTGGTTAGATTATAACTAGTAATCCATTCCGGTAGCCCCCAAAAACTTTCAATCTATAATGAGCTCGGGCTCTTTTATTGTACCATAGACATCGTAGATGTCATCAATGGTTGTGATCATCTGATTGACTTTGCCAAGAACTTCACGGCCATATCCATACTGAGCCTCGAATGTTTTTGAAAGAGAGAATAGATAACTCTCCAACCAACGGTCCCTAATAAAGGGCAGCATCTCCACAATACCTAGTTGCTTCCACCACTTAAAATGCATAATAGACAATAAACACTATTACCTCACTCTGGTGCAACCTTATTAATTTGGTTATCCAATGTCTAGTCCAAAGTCATTGCACTGTGAGCTATAAAATGAAAAGTAGCCATGCATGCAGTGGAGGACCAGTGAATAAATAATAAGTACTATATATATATATATATGGGAAACCCTCTCCTCAGCTCCCGGATTCTAACCGCAGTATCCTAGGCAGCAATACCAGTAACCTACTCAAACTAATCATCCCATGGTTCCTCATCCTCAGCAGCCCACACAGCAGAATCAATTTCACCAACAGCATAAATTCCAACCACATAACCAGTGTATGGCACTAGTCCCAGATCAGATGCCTAACTACTCTACACTAGCACAAGCCCCTCAACAATCCTCTCATCTGGAGATCCTGTTGACCAAATTCATTCAAATCCAAGAGCAAACTAACCAGGCCCAGAACCAATCCATTGCAAAACTAGATGCCTAATTAGGTCAGCTCACCTTATAATTGTCCGAGAGAGAAAAGGGTCAATTCCAGAGCCAAACCATACCTAATCTGAAAGGACAACCCAATCAGCCCAGAGGCCAGTGTTCGGTAGAGAATAATGAGCATGTGCAGGTAATCCATACACTGAGATTAGGAAAGACTGTTGACAATAGAGTTGAGAAGCCTAAAAAGGATCAAAGAAAGAAGATTTTTTTAGAAAAACCAAAGAGTTCGAGAAAAGTTGTCGAACCCGAGAAATAGAAAGTAAAAAGAGAAAAAGAGAAAGAGAGAGAAGAATCCATACCAAGAGGAGACCCACATAGAGAGCATATTCAGAAGCCCATTATAGTTTACCCATCATCCTCAGAAGGGGTACTTAGAGCACAATTCCTACACCAATTGAAAGAAACTAGGAAGAAGGATCACTTTGAGGGAATCTTAGAAGTTTTCAAAAATGTCCAAATAAACATACCCCTCCTTGATGCCATAAAGTAAATCCCTTCATACTCCAAGTTTTTGAAAAACCTGACCACTGTCAAGCGGAAAACCTCAGTCCCCAGGACCACTGTGAAGGTAGCCCAAGCATCAGGGTTGATCCAGCAAACCATTGCACCCAAATACAAAGACCCCGGCCCTACCATTACTATTCAAATAGGAGACTCCGTCATGGAGAGGTGTCTCCTTGATCTTGGGGCAAGCGTGAATTTACTGCCGTACTTCATGTATACGCAGTTGGGCTTAGGAGGACTAAAGAAGACTAATATTACCCTTTGTCTTGCTGATAGGTCAATCAAGTATCCGAAAGGTGTGGTTGACGATGTGATCGTGAAAGTTAAGGATTTTTATTTTTCCAGTTGATTTTGTGGTTTTAGATACCAAACCAATGATAGCCCCCGACCGACATATTCCTGTCATTCTTGGTCGATCGTTCCTTGCCACATCAGATGCAGTGATTAGATGTAGGAATGGGGTTGTGACACTTAGTTTCGGGAACATGAAGTTGGAGCTGAATACTTTTCGTAACCGACTCCAAACATCAGACCTTGATGATGATGAGGAAGTAAACATGATTGACACATTAGTTGATCAAATAGTTCAATCATCATGTTACACAGATCCGTTGGAGGAATCTCTGGCTCACTTCAATGCCAACATAGACATCAACGGGTCCATATGCGAAGTTATTGCATTATTGGATTCGGCCCAGCCGATGGATGTTGGCCAATGGAAGCAAAAAATTGAGCCTATCTTTACATCCACCTCTGAATCTAAGGTTGAAAAAGAATCAGTTATTGTTGAGCCACCCAAGTTAGAATTGAAACCATTACCCGAGAATTTAAAGTATGCCTACTTGGGGCCCTCTGCTAGCAACCCAGTAATTATTGCCTCAGACCTTGAAGAAGAGCAAGAAAAGAAATTACTGGATGTGGTGAAAGACCATCAGAGTGCCCTAGGTTAGACCATCTCGGACATTAAAGAAATCAGTCCCTCTATAGTTGTGCATCAGATTCGTCTGGAAGAAGGTGCCAAACCATCTCGTGAACCGCTGAGGCGACTGAATCCGGTCCTAAAGGAAGTAGTGAGGGGAAAAGTAATCAAGCTTTTAGACGCTGGCATTATCTACCCGATTTCTGACAGTCAATGGGTGAGTCCTGTCCAAGCAGTACCCAAGAAATCTGGCGTAATCGTTGTCGCCAATAAGGATAATGAACTGGTCCCAACCCGTGTTCAAACAAATTCGAGAGTCCATATTGATTATAGAAAATTGAATTCAATGACCAAGAAGGACCATTTTCCATTACCCTTCATTGATCAGATGTTGGAAAAATTAGCTAGCCATGCTTTCCATTGCTTCTTGGATGGTTATTCAGGATATAACCAGATCCATATCTCCCCCAAGGACCAAGAGAAGACAACCTTCACCTGTCCTTTTGGCACATTTGCCTACAGGCGTATGCCGTTTGGCCTGTGCAACGCACCTGCGACTTTTCAAAGGTGCATGTTGAGCATTTTCTCAAACATGGTGAAAAGATTTTTGGAAGTCTTCATGGATGACTTTTCTGTTTTTGGCTCAAGTTTTTATAGTTGTTTGCACCACTTGACTCTGGTATTACAAAGATGTAAGGAAAAGAACCTAGTTTTGAACTGGGAGAAGTGTCATTTTATGGTCAAGTCAAGCATTGTTTTGGGTCATATTGTGTCAAGTAAGGGCATTGAAGTAGAAAACGCCAAGGTCGACTTGATTGTGAACCTGCCCCCTCCTAAAACTGCGCTAGAGGTGAGAGCATTTTTGGGCCACGCAGGCTTCTATCGATGCTTTATCAAAGACTTCAGCAAAATTACTCGCCTCTCTGTGATCTCTTGGCAAAGGATGCTAATTATGATTTTTCTGCTACATGTTTTAGAATCATTTTATTGTTTGAAACGAGAGTTGACATCTGCACCCATTATCCATCCTCCTGATTAGACGAAACCTTTTGAATTGATGTGCGATGCTTCCAATTATGCTCTTGGAGCTATACTGGGACAGAGAATAGACAAATTGTCTCATGTCATCTACTATGCTAGCAGGACCCTTAACGACGCACGGCTTAACTATACCACCACTGAGAATGAATTGTTGGCTGTCATTTTCGCATTAGATAAGTTCAGATCCTATCTCATAGGGTCAGAAGACATTGTCTTCACTGATCATGCCGCATTGAAATATTTATTAAGCAAGAAAGATGCTAAAGCTCGATTGATCAGGTGGATACTGCTTTTGTAAGAATTTGACCTAGAGATACGGGATAAGAAGGGGTCTGAAAACATGGAAGCTGACCATGTTTCGCATTTGATTGTCGATTCCTCTGAAGACTATTAGATTTTAGAAACCTTCCCAGATGAGCATTTGTTGTTTGTTGATAGTAAAACCCCGTGGTATGCAGATATAGTTAACTATCTGGTGACCGGAAAAACACCAAGCAATTGGTCTAAAAATGACCAATTCTGCTTCTTGTCTAGGGCTAAATACTATTTTTGGGATGATCCCTATTTGTTTAAACATTGCCCTGACCAAATCATTAGGAGGTGTGTACCCGAGATGGACCAGAAGTGCATACTTGAGTTCTGTCATAACCATGCTTGCGAGGGACATTTTTCTGGTAAAAAGACAGCAGCAAAGGTGCTGCAATCTGGATTTATTTGGCCTACCCTTTTTAAAGATGCACATGAGCACTGTAGGAATTGTGACCGGTGTCAACGATTAGGGGGAATCTCTAGAGGAATGAAATGCCCCAACAACGTATCTTGATCGTTGAGTTGTCTAACGTTTGGGGTATAGACTTCATGGGACCATTTCCCATTTCTTTTGGTTATCAGTATATTCTTGTTGCGGTTGATTATGTGTCTAAATGGGTAGAGGTCATTCCTTGCAAGACCAATGACCACAAGGATGTGGTTGAATTTTTGAAAAACCAAGTTTTCGCTCGCTTTGGTATACCCCGCGCAATCATCAGCGACGGTGGTAAACACTTTTGCAACCGAGTATTTCAAGCTTTAATAGGGAAGTACCACATCAAGCACAAAGTTGCCACACCATACCATCCCCAGACTAGCGGGCAAGTAGAAATTTCGAATCGTGAGATTAAGAACATCCTGGAGAAGACAGTCAATCCAAATCGGAAAGACTGGTCTTTGCCTTTGCATGATGCACTGTGGGCATATCGGACAGCCTTCAAGACACCTATCGAAATGTCTCCGTACAGGTTGGTCTTCGGCAAGGCATGTCACTTGTCGGTTGAGCTAGAACATCGAGCATATTGGGCGATCAAGCGCCTAAACTTTGACTTAGAAAAGGCAGGGGTCCAATGGAAACTTCAGCTTGTTGAACTGGAGGAAATGAGGAATGAATCATATGAATGTGCGAAGAGTTATAAGGCGAGGACCAAAATGTTTCATGATAAGAGAATTCTAAGGAAAGAGTTCCATCCTGGTCAGAAGATTTTGCTATACAACTCCAGATTGCACTTGTTCCCAAGCAAGCTAAAGTCTTAATGGTCAGGACCCAATGTCATTCAGACAGTCCATTCCCATGGTGCAGTTGAACTTCTGAATCCCTTAGATGGTAGCACCTTCCAAGTGAATGGGCAGAGATTGAAAGAGTACCTTGAGCTTGTGGATCCTGAGAATGTTGTTGAGGAGGTCCTACTTGTGGACCGTGGATAAACTGGCCTCATACAGTGTTAATTGCATCTGGCTGAAGACATTAAACTTAGCGCTTGTTGGGAGGCAACCCAATATACCAGTGTGTCGGCACCCCGTGGTGAGAAATTTCAATTTATCTTCCTTGTCCTATTTTATTTTTGTTCTACATAAACATTGGGGACAATGTTTAGAATAAGTTTGGGGGTAAGGACTGCATTTCATGCATTGCATTTTGCATGTACATAAGTCTTGTTTTCCATTTATACAAAAAAAAAAAAAAAAAAAAAACTTTAAAAATTCGAAAAATTCTAAAATCACTTAAAATTTGAAAAAAATTTCAAAAATTGTCCATGGATTTTAGCTTGAGAGTTGTCATATGTACAAGTCCTAGAAACTTTTTACACATTTAGCCACTTGAGTGGAGTCCAAGAGAAGAGCAAATCACTTCTGAGAGGCCCGAAAGAATCATTAGTGGAGACTAGAACCCATTGAACGATTGAGCCTATTTATATCTGTTTGGGTGAGGAATCTTCTGCACTATTCCTGAGTATAATGAAGAGCCACTCCTAGAGTTTCTTAGTCCAGCACTTCCAATCTCATAAGTGCTATTCCTTGTTCTAACCATAGAGGTGACATCAAAATGCGAAGAAACGTTGACTTGTAGCTTATGATACATTTTTCCGAACTAAGGAAAAGATGATAGGCATTCTAAAAAAAAAAAAAGATCCAATGGCCAAATTTTGAATCCACCTATTACATTTTATACCCTTAGTAGCCATCTTGAGACTATCTTACAAGAAACCTTCCTTCATTGACACAAGCCTCATCACCCACATATATATAGCCTTTTCGACCTATTGTTTATTTAGAAGGGTAAGGATACATGAGGAAAGGAAGGATTTAAGCATTAGCGATAAAGACTTCACATGGGCTACCAAAGATAAATGTTCTACAAAGGGATGACAAAGTAATAAAGGAATTTCAAAGTTGAAACCAAAGAGAAAAGCAGAAAGAAGGAAAAGAAAAAATAGAAATGAGAACCAAAGGGAAAAAGAAAAAGATATGGGAAACCAAAGAAAAGAAAGCACAAAAAAGAGATAGAATGGAATAAAGAATAACTAAGACCACTTTTGTAAGGAGCACGGCTGCACTTTTGTAGGGAGCACGGCTGCCTAAATGGTGCATTTAGGTTCTCATCATATCCCCCAACTTACATTTTGCTATAACTCGAGCAAAGCTAAAACAAAAGGAAAGAATAACTAAGGCCACTTGTGTAGGGAGCACAGCTGCACTTAGCATGTGCAACAAGTCTTTAAACCTCTAAGTTCCCCTAGAGGATGAGTTATAGTCTTGTGAAGGTTTGCAGTAAATCTACCCACAAAATTCCTAAAACACAAAAGTAGGGAGTCTTTTCCAAAATGATATCTAGGAATGCCGAATATTCTTGATTATGGAGTTTTCAATAAACATCTCAAATTTGGTTCACAAATCCTATATGTTGGTCAGAAATCCTCAAAACCTTGCTAGAAAAATTGATTGTGCACGGTGAAAACTATGTATATACAGAAACATGAAAGCATAAAACGATCCACTGAGAATTTCCGTAAAAACACATCTTCTTCTTATTCTTTCAAAACTCTGGGCCACTAATGAGTGTTAACTATTGCATATTTTACCCCTCATTAGCCTAATGAGGTTGCAAACCCAAACTAGGTATGTAAATACCCCTATGGGGCTTACTGGCTCGGGTTAAAAGGCTGCAAACCCGAAATAGTCACAAAACTATTTATTCTTATCAAGACTTCTAACTAAACACTTTTCTTTTTCAATACAATCCCCAACAATAGGCAGCCATTTCCATATGCCCGAATTAATTCACTGATTTGTGGATAAATCCACTTAATTAGTTGAACCAGGACACCGTATGATTAAGGGTCTGTTTTCTATCATATTTGTTCTAAAGTTATCACAAGTATGGAAATCATAGCTTCACATTTCAAATTTTCTATATAATATGTGTTAAGTGAGAGACCAACATCTCAACAATTTCTTTCTCAAAAATTCTTTCCTTAAACAAGATAGTGAACCCTCTTTCTTTTTTTCCTTACAAAATAAAAGTTCCAAAAATCAAGGTATCTTCGTTTCATAAAAACCCTGTTATAAATACCCCGAAAAACTAACAAAAATAGCAAAAATCATTTTTTTTAAACTAAAAATAAAGGAAAAGAATAAATGAAAAGAGCTAAAACTAGTAAGACTAACCCAAAGGTTAATACCCCACCCCCCAACTTAATCTAATATTGTTCACAATGTGAAGCACAAAAATAATGAGATATGAAGGACAAGGAAAGTAAAGGAAAAGGAGGGATACCACCTGGGTACCGCTTAACATAAGGTGGAATGGAGGAAAACGGGGAAAGGACAACCCCCAACTCAGACCAAAGTACCTGTGAAATGTTAGCGGCAAGCAAGAAAAACAAAAATGAAGAAAACCTACGAAGTACAATCTAAACCTGCAAAAAAGACATGATTCAGCACTTCCTTCATGTCTACCTCCTTTATATTAGGAATTAAAAACTTCTGCATTCCCCGAGAAAGTGTAAAATCATCTATGCAATGAATGCGGTGTATGCAAATGGAGGGATTAATATCTTTCAAATCGGCATCTGACCAGCCAATTGCACTCTTGTGCTTTTCCAACACATCCAGGATTTGATCTTCTTGGTCTTCAAACAGATCAGGAGCAATGATAACTGGCAAGGTATCCTCAGTTTGAAGAGCTTTATCCACAAGCTCATCAACAACATTGTCTCCAAATCAGTCATTCTTGTCTTGGGGTTGATGAAAGGCCCTAAAAGCATTCAGCCTCACTTTCATATTATCGAAGGAAACATCCATAACTCATGTGCGGTAATTAATGTTCGCATTGGCCGTGGCCAAAAAGGGCTGGCCAAGAATGACAGGGGTTTGATTCCTTAAGTTTTGCACTGGTTCAGTGTCAAGGATGATGAAATCGACAGGAAGAAAGAACTTGTCGACCTTGACCAGAACATCTTCAATTGAGCCCCAGCGTACCTTGACAGATCTATCAACAAGTTGCAAGGTAACCTAAGTGGGCTTCAATTCCCCCAACCCAATCTGCTCATACACCGAGTAAGGCAAGAGATTGACACTTGCTCCAAGATACAATAATGCATGATCAATGATGTGACTCACAATCGTACAAGTAATGGTGGGAGTGACAGGATCTTTCAGCTTAGGAGGAGTGTCAGTATGGATAATCAAACCCACTTGCTCAGTGAGCAAAACCTTCTTGGGCACATGAGATTTATATTTGCGCTTTTGAGCACACAAATCTTTTAGAAATTTAGCATACAAAGGGACTTGTTTGATAGCATCAAGCAGAGGTCAATTGATCTTTACTTGCTTGAACACCTCTAACATCTCATTCATGGTTGCTCCCTTTTTACTAAAGGGAGAGGGTGTGTTAAGACAAGTGGGAAAAGGGGCTTTAGGCACATATGGGGGGTGCCACAGCCGAGACAGTTGAAGAACTGGGAGGGGTGACCTCATTTCTCTTAAAAACCGTTTCAACCCCGAAAACCTTGGGATTGGCTGTAGGCTCTCTCATATCTTTCTTAGGCTCCTCAGGCCTAGTCTCAACCTCACGCATATTCCTCAACGTGACAACCATTTTTGCTTGCTTATGATAGGTATCATGAAGTTGCGAGCCACTACCCACCTCGAATGTATTCTTAGGGTTGACCGTGGGTTGGCTAGGCAAAAGTTCCTCCTCTCTTCTATTAAGAGCATTAGCTATTTGCCCTATCTGAGCCTCTAGCTTGGCCATGGACTGAGAGTGGAAATGGACCAACTGAGTGCTTGCTTTGAGCTCTTGCAGCACTGTCTCTTCAAAGGATGGACTCCTTTGCGGTGGATATGATAAGGGTTAGGGTGCTGGTAGGACTGTTGGGAATGATAAGGTGCAGGATTAATAGAAAATTTTTGCCTTTGCGGTTGAGAGGATGAAGTACCCTAGCCGGGCGACTTCCAGGCAAAATTGGGGTGATAGCGCCATCCCGGGTTATAAGTATTTGAAAATAGGTCATTTCCCGATTTGGAGAACCCCCGTGCAGCGTTCACCTGTTCTTGCACAAATTCAAGAAATTGAGAGGCGGCGGGACAATTGCTCACAAAATGAGTGGGACTGGAGCACAAAGCACAAACACCCTGAGAGGATGGAGATTGGAGAGATTGACCCGTAGATAATAGATGATCCAACTTTTGGGTCAAGGCAACCACTTCAGTGGCGAGTTCATTAGAAGGTTGAATTTCAAACATCCCTCTAGGTTTTTGAGAGTTAAAGGTTACTGGCCATTCCAATCTATTAGTAGAGGCATGGTGTTGAAAGGTCTCACTCATATTCTCAAAAAGCTCCCATGCCTCATCCTTATTTTTCAACATAATCGATCCCCCATTGGCAGTAACTACCATGTTTTCACCATTCAGGAGACAATCCATCATAAAAGAATTGTACCAATTGCCACTTGGCAATTTGGTGATGAGGACATTTCCTAATGAGATCCTTGAACCTATCCTAGGCCTCATGAAAATGTTCATTATCAGTTTGGGTGAACGATGTGATGGATCTCCGGTATTGATTGGTTTTGCCCACGGAGAAATATTTATCTAAGAATTTTTGTTGTAGTTGGACCCATGTGGTGATGGAGTTTGCAGGTAAAGTACTTAGCCAATACTTAGCTTTATCCTTTAGTGAAAACAGGAAAAGAAACATCTTTAGGGCCTCACTACTGAAATTAGTGGAGCAAATAAGCTGGAAATCATCAATGTGATTGTACGGGTCTTCATTGTTCAAGCCATAAAAAGAAGGAATAAGATTGATTGTACTAGGCTTGATTTCATACTGAGCTGCTTGAACTGTAGGTAGCTGAATATACGATGGTGACCCGTATTCAGAAGGAGTATAGTGCTCCTTCAAGGGTCGGAGAGGAGGTGGAGGTGGTGGATTGTTCACCCCGCCTCCTTCCTTCGCCATTGGTGAAGTTGTGTGTGGAAAAACTGCGGAGTGCTTTGACATAGCTAAGTATGAATACACACAACTATTACTGCAAGTTATGAAAAGAATGGCAAAAAAAATTCAAAAGAATCTAGTGCTTACAGTGCTTTGGTAGAGAAGAGAGATTTCCTGGAGTATAACTTTATCCTTTGTGAACTCTCTTGGATCCATGCAAAAACTCTAGGATTTTTCTCTTTTTTTATATTAGAATAAATAACATGCAATAAGGATAGTAAACGATGTGAATCAAGATGAAAAAGTGAAATAAAAATAAAACAAATGAAACTAACGTTAGAATTAAAAGAAACAAACAACCATGCTAATTGTCCCCGGCAACGGTGCCAAAATTTGATCGTCCCAAAATAAGGTTTGTAAATATAATTTATATCTAACTACTATCTCTACTCGTGAGAGTAAAGATGTTAACCGAGTGTTGTATCTACAAGGACAAAAAGGCTAAGTTGTGTTGGTTCCAAATTTCCTAAATTAATCCTATTAGAAAATGAAGTGTTAATTGGATGGGTTTGATTTCTAAATTAGAAAGTAAAGACAAGGTTTGATTCAATTAAAAAAAAAAAAAAAGATCTTAGCATACGAATCAACTCTAACCTCGCAGAATGGCGAGTATACACCTAGGGTTTCACTATCAACGCTTTAAAGACTCATTTTGGTTACAGACCTTCACAGAGTCAATGAATAAGGGATGTGGGTTTAAATCGAGGCATAACCTATCTCTAAGGTATAGATTATCCTAAATCTAACAGCACATTCATTCAAGCATCATTATATGACTGATACTCAATTCTACAATAATAAAATACCAAAAAGAGATACTCCAAATAGAATCCAATCAATGGATAACATCCATGTCATATAACCAAAAGCATTCAAAGTAAAACCCTAAAACCTATACATCACCAAAATACAATATTAGGGCTTTATCGCAACCTTAAGGTGGACAGTTAGTTACTCATGGAGAGAGATTGACGAAGAATCCTTGACAAAATCCCCATTGGCGTTCCTTCTGATGCTCCAAAACCAACATCCAGATCATCTCCCAAGATCTGATGACTTAAAAATGAATTTAGGCTCGCTATTTTATAACTTTTGGACAAGTTTCAAAAACGCGGAAGAAGGCTAAATTCACCTGGGTCACGCATCCGGACGCCAAGAGACAGTGGCCTCGATACACTTTTTAGGGTTTGGCGCAGTAGCCTTCGGTTTGTCTTGTTTCTTGTTAATTTCTTCCACTTTTGCTCCGAATTCACTCTTTTCACCTAAGGCACCTATAAACATGAAATTAACATAATTAAAGTAATTAATCTCATCGGAAGGTGTACCAAAGTCCTTATTGAGGGGCCTAAATGGTGCATTTATGTTCTCATCACAGGACCACAGAAGCTATCTTCTCCTAAGTAAACATGTAAACATGAGTTAAGTGAGAGCATGGGCATAAACAGAGTTCATATATCAAGGATACATAAACTAGACAAGGTAGTCATGAGAGGCATCATGATAGCATGCGTGAGTACTAGAAAATGTAATGCACATGCATGAATAGAGTTCATATAAAGAATGAAGAGTATAAGACAGGCCAGTCCTAGAGTTCGGACGCTTTTTATGTTTTGAGTTTCTTGATCCGAGGTTGGGAAAACCCTCTAAACTCAATTTCAAATATTACTTAAGTGTGGACCCCACCTCTACTTATTATATAAAGCCTTCATCTCTTTTCTCCCTCTCTTCTCATCTCTCTTCTCATCTCTCTTGATTCCCAGCCACACTAAACGAACCAACACCCCTCTTTCCTCTTCTTCTTTCCTTCCTTTGCTCCAAAGCTCGATATTAGGCTCTAAATCACCGAACAGAGACTGCCATCTTCCTCCTCTCACTCTCCTGTACACGTGTATACCATTTTCTCACATAACCCACCTTGGCAGTACCTTCTCCCATCCATATCTTGCTGGTTGGACACCCTAAAGGTAAGCTTTCACCTTCTTGTTGTTAGAACATGATTCTACACTCCTTGAAGAGTATATTCCAACATGCACGGCCCCTTTCCCCCTCTTTCCTTGTTTGCCATTTTTGGTGGATTTTAGGGTTGATTTTTGGAAGTTTTGTTTTAGGAGGTTTCCAGCAGTTTGAGGAGTTGAGAAGTGGCTTTTGGAAGCTCCTAATCTTGAGGCAAGTGTTTAATTTGGGAATCTTGACATGCATGCACATTCACCACGAAAAATCAAATTCTACTCTTGGAGTTGTCACTGTTTATGAATGCTTTTGTTTTCCTCTTGATTAGTGTAAATTAATGTATCTAATGGTGTTGAATTAGTGTCAAGTTCTTGTTCTTTTGATAGCCAAAGAACTCCTTGAAAAGTCCTCTTTTCTAATCATGTTAGGGGTCTTATTTTGTTCAAGAATATTGTTTTAGATGATGGATTAAAGTCCTTTTATTGGCTTTATTTATAGGTGGATTAGTTCCCTTAAATCCTCCTTAATCTCCCCTCATTTCCCCTCCCCCCCTAACCCTTTGCCCAAATTCCCCTTGAAACCCCCCATTGGAGACCCCTAATAGGCAGCATGCACAGCCGCTGGCTGTGCACAACATCGCACAGCGGCCATTGGGCCAGTTGTGCCCTACTATGCATGGCCGACGTTAGCGGGTTGTGCATTTGCGCCCAGCGGCCATGGCTCTGTGTAATGTTGTGCACAGCCGGTGGGCCCAACCATGGGACCCACGACAGCTTGTGAGGGACCCTTTTTAGGGCCCGTTTCAACCCTTTTTTAATTGAATCTTGACATGTTTAACCCACGGTGAATTTCAAAAAATTTAGTTATGAAAAATTAATGGTTTAAAACCATTTTTAGCCCAAGAAATTAAAAATGATTCCTTGGTATGGACCATTGACCTTAGGGTATTAGTTTTGGACCTTTTAAATCATACTTTGCCCGAATTAATTATTTAATTCCGAGAACACTCTTGCAACTCCGTTTTCACCCGATAGGTTGTCCGGAGGCATGTAGGTGTACAATGGAGTGGGGGATGTTCATGATTAGAGTTTGTAAAACTGGCCGATTACTGTAGTGCCATAGAACTTATCACCGGCCATTGAACTCTAAGCCCGTTCAATGCTTTGTCCCTGCTACCCCGACATGTCAATTGCAACCTGAATATTAGAATTAGCATTTGTAATGGTTCCTTGATTGTATATTGATTTAATTTGTCTAAATTATAATTCATTGTCATTCGTGTACGGGGCATACATTAACCTTTCTCGCATGAATCTTCGTACACTTTCTGTACCCGACCTCCGCTGAGCGCACATGACTTGTCGAGAACGAGGCCCATTGGTCTGGCCATAATTTGTCTGTGGTTTTGTTGTTTTACTTTATTTGTCCATAGACTCTCTCTCTCTCTCTCTCTATATATATATATATATATATATAAATACACGCACGATTGTTCTCCATGGATTTTCTCTAGTGTGTTCATTCTTAATAATTCTTTACTTTCTTGTTGCTCCGCTGACGTAGTCCTGGATGCTTCAAAGAGAGACTGATCATCAAGGCACCGCTATAATAGCAGTCAAGTGATGAAAATTCAAAAGAAAACAGTAAGGAAGAAACATAAATAAAAACCACCTGAAAGCATTCTCATAAGGAAGAAGATGAGTTTGGAACACCAATTCAA
>QPKB01000003.1:31235819-31289145 GCA_003546025.1 Camphora micrantha | reverse complement strand
AAAAGACATCCTAAAATTTTATAGAGCAAATTGGTTGTTTCGGTCTTAACAACCCTAAATCCCATTTAAAAGCGTCCCAAACTTACAATCACCTAAAACCAATTTTAAAACATCAAAGTATCTCTAAATATAGTAAAATGTACGTTTCAGTTAGAAACGATTCAGACTCCCAAGCGATTTGTCTTACGCCAGAAATCACGCTAAATCTCGATTTAAAAGGGAAATGAAAACTAAAATTTTTTAGACGCGCCTCTATCAACCGCGAATTGCATGAAATGGCATCTAGAGGCAACATTTTCCAGAGTTGTCTAGAATCCCCGTACCCCCAACCCAAAGACGGGTTCAATCTTTAATAACCCTTGATCCGATGTAATGTGTTCATAACCCTAGTATATCGTGTGAAACCCATTTTAATAGGAAAAGTATCTCAGAATATCTAAAATCTGCGTATTTCAGCATCAAATTGCGTGATTGCATTCAATCAAAAAGTCTAGTCCAGCAATACCTAAAATGCCCAACATCATTCGGTATGCGTTCTTTTTTTTTTGTGAATTATAGGCCATTGATGTTACCAATACGATGTTTGCTCGGTTAGAACGGCCTTGACATACCTTAGATTAATTCTTATTCCCTAATTGGGCCAGAAACCCATTTTAAAGTAATAATCTATGATAAGAATTTCTAGAGCGCGTCTTTCACGTGAACTGTGTTAAAATGCGGTTTACACCCCACATTTTCCCAGACTCGCATAATTCCCCTAGGAATTGCTCCAACACAGCTTTGGTCTGTATACAACCTTATTTCCCCTCATGCGTTCTTAGCCCAAAATCGCGTGAAAACATTTTAAAGCAAACACATTCGGATATCTGAAACTCGTACTTCAACGTATAATCGTCTGAAACACTTTCAAAGTAAACGATTCAGACCATTAAACCCTTAAATCCCTTGATAATCCAGCACGCCTTTTTCATCCAAATAATGCTATTGATTGCACGAAATATAATTTTCACTTAGAATGGCTCTGACCCCATGAAGATTAGTTATTAGAGCCTAAGATTTCTCGAAACACATTTTAAGTTAAAAGATACTCAAGAATTTTCTAGGCGCGTCTTTCAACCGTGAATTGCATGAAATGAGTTTAGAGACAACATTTTCTTTGCGAGATGACGTAATTAAATTACAAATAGCCCTTGAAACGCCTGAAGCCACGCGTTTCAGTCTTAAACACCCTGAAATCTCTTTTAAAGTATTCAAATCTACAATTGCCTCAAGACCAAATTTTTAAATAGAAAAGTGTCTCAAAGATATCTAAAAGGATGTTTCAGCATATAATCGCATTTCAAAGCAAAGACTAGACCAGAATACCCTTAATTATCCTAGAATCATCCAGCATGCAGTTTTATCTGGTTACAGGCTATGAATCGATGAAATTGTTGTTTTTTCGTTACGAATGGGCTTGGATCCCACGAATTAGTACTAAGGTCTAATTTCACTTAAACATGCTTAGAGTAAATAGATATCACAGAATTTTCTAGAGCGCGTCTTTCAATAGTGAAGTTGCGTGAAACGCGGGTTACCCCTAACATTTAGCATAGACGGCTAGGAACTCCCTTCGAACTGTCGGAGCATGGGTTTTAGTGCTTAAACATCCCGTTTCCTTGCAACACGTTCTTAACCCTGGAATCAATCTGCGATTTAAGAAAGAAAATTGTATCGTTGAATATTCATTAATATGCAAAGTTCAGCCAAGAATTGTTCAAATAATTGCAATCAAAGTAAAATCTCTAACCTAATTCCCTGACATGCCTAGGATCACCCAGCTGCGTTTCAACGAAATATTGATTTGAGTGCACCGAATACGAATTTCTTATTCCAATTTCCGTGAAACATGTTTCAAAAGGAAAAGATATCCCGAAATTTTCTAGCGGCGTCTTTCAATTGCGAATTGCGTGAAACGTGGTTTAGAGCCAACATTTCCTAGAGCCGCATAAAAATGCGATCTTCATATTAAAATAGTCCTTCGGAACTTCCGAAGCACACATTTCAGTCTAAACAACCTTGGACCCTTTTAAAGCATTCCAAACCTTAACATCGCCTTAAACCAATTTTAAAACATAAAAAGTCTGATATAGTAAAAAGTGTATTCAGTTAGAACGGCTAAGAATCCACACGATTAGTTCTGACACCCAGAATTTACCTAATCTCTAGATTTAAAGGGAAAAACATATCCAGAATTTTCGAGAGCGCCTTTGTCACCGTGAACTGCGTAAATCGCGACTAGAGCAAACATTTCCCCTCAGATGTGCAGAATCCTCCCTACTCCCAGACCAGAAGCACGGGTTTAAGTCTTTACAAACCTTAATCCATTGTAATATGTTCTAACCAGTATCGCCTGTTGAAACCCTTTTTAAATAGGAAAGTATCTTAAATATACTAAATTGCGTATTCAATATAGAATCCGTACAAAATCCATTTCAATGCAAAAGACTGTCGCAGAATACCCTTAAAATTCTAGCATCATTCGGCTACGTTTTTTTTTGTCTTCGAACATATAGGGTATTGACTCGGACAAAATACGATCGTTTGTCGGTTAGTGACGCCCTTGATCCATTAGATTTGTCTTATTCACTAATTGGTCAGAATCCCGTTTAAAAGTAAAAGGATAATAAAAAAAATTTTTAAAGTGCGTCTTTCAACCGTTTCACGCAGTTTACACACAACATTTTCCCGAACCTGCCTAGAATCCCTTAGGAACTGCCCGAAACAACGGCTTCCAGTCTTATACAACCCTTAATCCTTTACAATGAGATCCTAGCCCTAAAATCACATGAAGCACTTTTAAAAGAAAAACGTATCTTGGGGATATCCTAAAGCTCATACTTCAGCATGTAATCGTCTGAAATGCATTTCAGAGTAAGAGATTAGACCATTAAACCCTTAAATGCTCTCAATCATCCATCACGTTTTTTCATCCCATTTTTTTATAGTCTTTGTAAGATTTTTTTTTTTTTATAATTTATAATCCGGGTTTCTCCCACCCATTTCAACACAGGAGCCTTTGGCCCTGAGCCCGATGTATACTCGATTCTGGATAGCTGATAACTAATCCCTAGGGGGAACCTGCAAACCCTCCTATCCAAATAAAGCTATGGGAGGTGGCTAACAAAGGCAAGTGTCAAACACATAACCTATCTTTATAATATTTTCACTTAAATGTTCCACAGTAACTTCAGAAAAATTAGAACATTACTAAAGATTAAGTTTTTCTGAGATCGATTTGACAGTAGGCCTATATTGTATTTGAGTAAAATTTCTCATAGAAACGGGGGCACTTCCTTTGTGGCTTACTTATGATTTTAAGGCCCTACTATTATTTACATGTAGTAGCAGAGACTTGAGAAAAGAAGAGAAAGTAATGAATCCTAGAAGAATTTCATTGTGGGCCCACTTATGAAACATCTATATCATTTAAAAAATGATATTCCCATGTTGTGCATACTCCCTATCAAATTCCACTCAAATGACCCTTTTATACATCAATAACTTTTAGAATACTCAAGTAAAATATTATGAACGATTCAAATACTTCATATAAACCAGTTTGACGTTAGGCCGAGATTTATTGAGTTAAAATTTCATAGAGAATAAGATATTTCTTTTTTTAAGATCTAGATTATCTCTAGCGTGCCATTCAGGAGATCAACCCTGAAGGATCCTCATTCTAGGCCTATTTTCATTTAAATGGCCCCACTCAAGAGCCTCATGAAACTCTACTTATAAGGGTTAGTAAAAAAAAAAAAAAAAAAAACTCCGTGAGCGAATCGTTAAAATATAGAATGCCTACTTAGTGGAGAATTAGAAAATTTTAATGTTAGGATATGAAAATTTTGTTACAAGATATCAATTAGAAAAATCCCACAAAAAAAAAATTAGAAAAAGTCCCAAGACAAGAATGCCCTTATTAATTTCTCACACTCACTCTTCTTAATTATAAAGAACAAAGGATTTTGAGGAGGGACTGCAACCCATGAAGATTTGGATGGCCATATAACTATTGAGTAGCATTCGCACGTGGCTAGCTTAGCTTTAGTTAAATCTAAGCTAAATAAAGTCACTTTTGTTATTTCAGCTGTCCTACTATTCACATGCACCTACATCAGCCTCTTTACTTTATCTTTATTTTATTTAAATATTATTTCTTCATTATTTCTTTATTGTTTTTTTTTTACGGTCAAATTTTTTTAAACGCTCACATTTTCCAATGTCCCAATGGCTATATTTTCTAACGGTCGTATTTTAACGGTCATATTTTGTAACGATCATATTTTTTAAACGCTCACGTTTTTCAATGTGCGAACAGCTATATTTTCTAACGGTCATATTTTGTAATGGTCATATTTTTTAAACGCTCACGTTTTCCAATGACCCAACAGCTATATTTTAACGGTAGTATTTTAACGGTCATATTCTCTTAATATAAATAAGACAATTTCCTCTCAAACTTCTATCCAGCTTAACCCAAAATTCTCATATATTTTCATTCTTTGTTTTATCTCAACTCAAATTTCTCTTTCATTCACTCTTTATTTGTTCTCTATGGAATATCAACATCTTGTATTCAACATAATTGCCAATGACTCCTCATCCTCTTCCAATGATGAGGTGGAGATAATTATACGACTTGCTATAGAAAAAGAACGATTGAACAGTGGTGAAGGATCAAGACCACATCGACACTGCACAGTCATTAAGCGTGATTTTTTGCAAGCCAATATTGAAAGGATTTTTCTTGACTACTTTGCTGACTCACCGGTATTTTCTCCGAACTTATTTCGAAGAAGTTTTCGAATGAGTCGTTCTCTTTTTCTACGTATTCAATCTGTGCTAGAAGCGAACGGGCCATATTTTGTCCAACGAAGGAATAATGCTGGAAGGCTCGGGTTGTCTTCCTTTCAAAAGATGATCGCGGCCATAAGATTGCTAGCCTATGGAGGAACGGCTGATTTGTGCGACGAATACTTAAGGATTGGAGAAAGCACCGCATTGAAAAGTCTAAAAAAGTTTGTTGAAGCGGTGATTACAAATTTTTCTAAAGAGTGCTTGCGGTCACCAAACAATAATGACATTGCCAAATTGCTAGCGGAAGGCGAAAGTCGTGGATTTCCAGGGATGCTAGGGAGCATTGACTGCATGCACTGGAAATGGAAGAATTGTCCCACTGCATGGCAAGGTCAGTATTCTGGTCATTATCATGAACCAACAATTATTTTGAAAGCTATGGCATCATATGATCTTTGGATATGGCATGCATTTTTTGGGTTACCAGGATCTCATAATGACATCAACGTGTTAGAACGCTCTTTTGTATTTACTGAGCTTGCTGAAGGGCATGCTCCTTTGGTCAATTACTCAATCAATGGTCATAACTATATAATGGGTTGCTATCTTGCTAATGGCATATATCCTTCGTGGTCAACATTTGTTAAAACAATTCCATCTCCACAAGGAAATAAAAAAATCACATTTCGCTCACAAACAAGAGGGGGCAAGAAAGGATGTAGAGCGTGCTTTTGGAGTGCTTCAAGCACGCTTTGCAATTGTTCACGGACCTACACGTCTTTTTTCAACTTGCAAATCTTAAATACATCATGATGGCGTGCATAATATTACATTACATGATCATTGAAGATGAGCGTCATCTCAATGATGTTGAAAGAGTTGTTTATGAGCAACTCAATGAAACTCCTTGTGAACCAGTGTCAAGCAATCCTATACTTTTGGAGAACTTCATTGAAAAACATCGTTGCATTAGAAATAGAGAAACTCATTCTCAACTCCAATCTGACCTTGTCGAGCATTTGTGGCTACTACATAGTGAGTTGTAGGCCTTAATTGTAATTGTAATTTTATGTTATTTGCATGGTTTTATTTATGTTAATCTTCATTGTAATGTTATTTTATATTATTCGCATGGTTTTATTTATGTTAATCTTCAATGTAATGTTAATTTTATGTTATTCGCATGATTTTACTTATATTAATCTTCATTATAATGTTAATTTTATGTTTCCGCAACTATACAGAATATTTCTGCAACTATACAAAATATTTCTACAACCATAATATTTTTGCAACAATATTTCTGCAACTATACAATATATTTCTGCAATAATATTTCTGCAATTATACAAAATATTTCTGCAACTATACAAAATATCTTTACAACCATAATATTTCTGCAACTATACAAAATATTTCTGCAAGTATAAATTTCTGCAATTATACAAAATATATCTGCAGCTAAGTTGCATGACTAATTACTCTTCTTTTTATGTTCCATGATTTCTTGGCGAAGTTGAAGAAAGTATTCTTGTTGCACTGAATCCAAGCATGTTAGATCCATTGCCATAATTTTCATTTCTTGTTTCGTCTCTTCCAATTCAACCTCTTTTTGCTTAAGACGAATCAACTCTTCCTCTTGAATAGTAGCTTTCTCACTCTCCTTTATCTTAATCTCAATAAGTTCTTGTGTTTGAGAACATGCTCTCTCAAGAATTTCATTTTTCTCATCATGTTTCTTCTTCTTTCGTTCCATCGTAACATCAAGGACCCATTTAAGATTTGAAATCATACTATCTTGATTATTTCGTTTATTTCTTCGCTCCTTTTGAGCCTTCCTTCCTATTGGTCTCTCCAAGTCTACAAAGGAAGTAAGAGAGTCATCATCTTCCTCCCCTAGATTTATAGACTCTGGAGTAGAAGGAGAAGATGTTGTAGCTGATATTTTTTTTGGTTTGTCCTTCTCTGAATGACTCACCCATTTTGGGTTATGCCTCAAGATATTCCAACAATGTTCAAATTGAAACAGAGTTTTTATTGAACGCTTGATATATAACCTTTGCTTGACAAATCTACAAAATTAACAAATAGAAATTGGATTAGTGAATAGAGAATATTTGTGCGACACGACTTTCAAACCATTGTTTACCTTATCTTGCTCAGTCACACTTTGATGTTTCTACTTAATTGAGGCTAAGAACCCACAAAACTTATTGGTGCCAAGTTAAATCAATGACCATCGATTCATTAGAGAGTTTGGAGTATGACGAGTAGCGGATTTCCTCTCTCTTTCAAAGTATTCCTCTATTCTAATCCAATATGTTTTGTGTTTTTGTTCATTCCCTTGTATTGCATCCATGGAAATATCGAGCCATGCTGATACAAGAAGAATGTCTTCTTCTACAGTGAAATAGTAACCCAAATTTATAGATTAGGTCCGTTATATCTACATAATTTAGGTGGCCCTTTTACATTTGCCATGTAAGAGCCAAATGCTTATTATATGGGGGTCCTTGTTCGCACTCATTTGCATATTATAGATTAGGTTTGTCATATCTACATGATTTAGGTGATCCTGTTATATTTACAATAAAAGAGCAAATTGCATATTACGGAAGGGGTCATTGTTTGCACTCATTTACATATATAAATCAGTAAATGTAGCACATCTAGTGTTTACGAGTGAACGCATTTATTTCCACTCATGCATAAACTTTGGTGTGAAAATTGCATATAAAAGGAGCTATTTAAACATTAAAATTTTCACACTTCATCACAAGACCAATGCCCTACAATGGGTCGTAGGATAAAAACCATTAACCTCAAAACACGCACACACACATATATTAAATGGATAATCTTCACACTTTCTATCTTAAATTTTCATTGTTCTTGATAACTATGCGAAATAAAAAAGGGCTAATCTTATTATCCAATTTTTTTGTACTTTTATGGGCTCCTAATTCATAATCTGAAATGTCTTGATATAAATGTCAAACCTCAAGATGTCAAGTTTCACATCTTAGATCCTCAAAGATTTTTGAAGAACAAGTGAAAAACATTATAAAAAAAAAAAAAGCACATCTAAATCTAATTTCTAATTATCTACACTTTGTGGGCCCCTAATCCATGATCCAAACTATTAAATATGCTCAAAGGCATGATTAACCTGTATATATGAAGTTTGATATATATCTTATATTTTGATGGATTCTCATAAATATGTGAAAAAAAACTTAATCCCATGTTCTATTTTCCACACTTTTTTGGACATCCAATTCATGATTTGAACCATTCATTGTGTTTAAGGCTCACTATTTCTCTATATAAAAGTTTCAAGGTCCTTGAACCCAATAAATTGTAAACAAGACAGATAAATTCAAATTTTGTCTTTTTTTTTTTTTCCGCTGCGGTCCTATATCATTTACTTATGTAAATGATTTTCAATCCCCACCACCCACAAAAGTAAGAATCCAATTAATTAAAGGCATAAAATCATTCATTTCACATAAAATTCTCATTTTCACATCTCATGCACCGCCCCCATCAGGCGCCAGCTTATTTTGTGGTTCCGCCACTGTCATGCATAAAAGACAAATGACCCTTTAGCTTCGACTCGGGACAAATTTGGAAGCCCTCATTGAAGCCCACTTAAACTACAATTTTTGAATGCAAACACACGGGTCATGGGCCAGTTGGGCTGATGATAGTTTATTAAGGATACAAAAGGCTCCTCTTACCATCCTTCATGCGATAGCTCAGCTTGTTGAGAAGAGTCTTCTTGCTTAACTATGCTCACTCATTCGGGGCAGGCTTATGCCTGTCAATTTAGCCCGTTGAAATGGGTGCCAGGCCCGGCCCGGCCAGTCCTAAGCCCGAAAACACATGGCTTTTAAATAAAAATTGAACCCAACGGGCTAGGCTCGGACAATTTTTTGAAAGCTCGGCTAAAATGGGACTAGAAATGGGCAGAGCATGCCCAGCCTGTCCAGGCCCGGCCCTCCAAAATGTCTCTTCCTTCCTCGGTATACCCAATTGGACTGATCTGACCCCTATTTGCAAAACACCCCAATAAAAAAGAAAAAGAAAAATAAAAAAAAAAAGCGAAGTTTGGGTCTCAGCCACTTCTGAAATAAAGTTTGGGTCTAAGTCACTTCTTACTCTTTGATTTGTAATATGTATTGTTTGTTTCTCAATAGAGTTTCCAGTTGGTTTCAATACCAGAAACACCTAGCGTCATCATTTATACCAGCCTGTGCTAAAGTTATGTTCGTGTTTCATATTTGTTAAAATCACCCATTTTCATTGGATGGTGGTCTTCACAGGCATACTGAAACTAAATATTTAGATGTTTATTAGTTAAATATAAAATGAGAGTATTAAATAGTTTGGATCATGGATTGGTCTCACAAGAGCATAGAAAATTAGATTCATAGGTTAAAATCTTTAGGACGTTTTTTCTTAATTATAAAGTACTCAAAATCTATGAAGATTTAAGATAATCGGCTTAAAGTTTTGAGTTTGATCAGTTCGATAAGTAAATCAAACATATTGAGTTACAAACCAAGGTGTTTATGGGCCTAGCCTAGATATATAATTTAGGCACGTTAACATTTGGGCCAACCTTGGATTAAATGATAAAAAGCCCAAAGCTTGGCTCAGACTGGTTTGAATAAGGAGTGTTTGTAATTTAGTAATAATTTGTCCAAGCATTTGCGAGCCTGTACAACTGATAAGGAGCCCGACTTGGCCAGCTCGACGTGCAGCAATCAACAATGGGCAAGCTCAGGTCAAGCATTTACGATTTATGTTAAGCTTTGGCTGGATACTTTACTTTATTTTTAAACATGGGTTAGGCCTGGACATACCATTTCTCATGAATTCAATCCCTTCTCACTCCACACCAAAAACCCACACCATGAATTCACAGTGGACTCAATTTGATACTTGGATTTGATACGCTATTGAGTTTAGGTTTGAAATTTTTGATAGATTTATCACCTTTCATTTTGAAAAGTTAATATATATCATCCAGTATCTAGACCTTTTGAAATTTGGTCCACCCCTTGTCCGGCCATTATTAATAGAGCTTCACCCATCAAGAAGAAAACAGACGACTCCATTGATGAAAATGCTAAAGCCCAGGCTCCAGCCCAAACCCGCACGGGATAAGATTTGACATAGGCCCGCTCAATTTAGGGCCGGGATTGGATAATCTCTAGTAGGCCTGTCCAAAATTTAGGACGGAATTGGACAACCCATGCCTAGGCTGGCCTGGGCCATTGACAGGCCCCACTGGCTAGGCTTCAGGCTCTTTAAAACTGAATCTAAGCCCTACCTGAGTCTTAAAAGCTAATTCTCAACCAGGCCTAAAGCGGATTCGGACCGGGCGTGACTCGGCCGACCCATGAGCATCCCTCCACTCACCCCTGCAAAAGACACTTGATTTTTTTTTATTTCTTTTGGTTATGATATATTGTCTAGGACTGTAGGTTAAGTGAGCTCAAATCCTATTAAAGTGAGATTTGGCCAAGTGTCATAAAATATAAACGAGTGACCATTTGTTTTCTGCTCTTCAGTTGTTTCTGTTAGGTCCGAATCACACGAATTTGAGTGGGAATCCCAACTCTCTATATACATTTGAATTCATAAACACACATATAACCTGACAGGCTTCGGTTTCTTCACTCGCTCTCCAACAAATGTTAGTTCCCTTCTCCCAAATCTAAAACCGCTATAAATACCCATGTCTCCCGCTTCTTTTCTTACTTTCAAATCTCTCTCTCTCTCTCTCTCTCATAAACACATATAACCTGACAGGCTTCGGTTTCTTCACTCTCCAGCAAATGTTGGTTCCCTTCTCCCAAATCTAAAACCGCTATAAATACCCAAGTCGCCCGCTTCTTTTCTTACTTTCAAATCTCTCTCTCTCTCTCTCTCTCTCTCTCTCTCTCTCGCTCCTAAGCTTCAGAAATCAGAAATGGTGAGGAGATCAGAAACCTCTTTCGTTCTTTCTTTCATCTCTCTCTCTCTCTCTCTCTCTCTCTCTCATGGCTACCGTTCTCTTCTTTCAGGTTGCAGCTCAGAAGTTGAAGGAATCTGAAATCACCGAGCAGGATTCTCTTCTTCTGGTAATATCTCTCTCTTCTTCCATGTTTTTCCACTTTTCATCTTAAAATTCATACTGTTCTAACACACAGCATTCAGTCGGCTCTGTTATATGAAGAGAAATCGCGTTTCAACAGATTCTAGACTCGATCATTTCGATCTAGAACCACGTCATGGATTTCTGAAAATCTCTGCCTAATTGGAGATTTCATCGGTTGAAACACTCTCGTTGATGTATGGATTTCTAGTGTGAAACTCCTTTTATGGCATGATTTTGATCGGTAGATGGATTTCGGGACGATCTGGTGAAAATCTCTTCAATTCCTTGAGATCTTCATCAGATCTGAAATCATACCGATGGAATTGATCATAGTTCTAACATATGGCATTCGGTCGGTTCTTTGATCCTTTCATTTAGAGAAGTAGTTCTTTTTCTGCTGATTTGCAACTATTTCTACTTGGATCTGGAACTGTCATTGGTTTTTTAAAAATATTTCATGGATCTGAGCTTTCAATCAGTGAAAATACTCGTTTATGTTTGAATCTCGAGTAAGATTTTGATCATTCGTGTATTTCTGGACGATCTGATGAGGATCTCATCGATTCCTTGAGATGTTCATTATATCTGCTGAAATCATACTGATCGAATTGGCTCTGCCTCTGGAATTAGAATAGAAGCTCTTCTGGTTTGATTCTTCATGCACTACGTTTGATCTGGATGATTTTAGGGGAGGGAAAATCAAATCTGAAACATTCGAGGATGAAATTGCTTTCTGTTTGTTTGTTCATTCAAATAATCTCTAGAGGAACACATATCCACGATTCCTTCAGCTGCACTTTCAGATTTGAAGATAAAAGTTATTAAAATCTTATGATGAGCTCGTTTTCTGCCATGTAAACAAGAATTTTAGCTGCTTCTTTATGTTTTTCGTATGAGCAGACGAGAAATCTGCTTCGAATTGCGATTTTCAACATCAGCTACATCAGAGGCCTCTTTCCTGATAAGTATTTCAATGATAAATCAGTTCCTGCCCTAGGTCTGCCATTTTTCCTATGAATTCTATCTCCTATCGTTCTAAAGCAGAGAATTTGAAAGGGTGTTTCTGCTATTTTCCTTTTTTGATTTTTTTTTTTTTTTTGACAGAGATGAAGATCAAGAAGCTAATGCCGATGGATGCAGAGTCTCGGAGGTTGATTGATTGGATGGAGAAAGGTAGTTGAGAACTTCAGATTAATCAATCGATTGATTCTGAAATCTCTTTTCCCGCCAAGATTTTGACTCATATTAGATCATGTAGAAGTGTAACATTAGAATTTTAGCTGAATTTGGTGTGTTTTGCCTTTTTTTGTTTATTTTTGGAAAGGTGTTTATGATGCGTTGCAGAAGAAGTACCTAAAGACGCTTCTGTTTTGCATCTGTGAAGCAATCGAAGGGCCGATGATTGAGGAATACGCCTGTAAGCTAATTTTCTGCCTCTTCTTTTTTTCATGAATATACCATCTATATCTAAATAGACTGCATTTTAAAGGTAATTTTACATTTCATGTCTTTTGTTCCTTTCTATAGATTCAGTGCGGACAATTCTCATTCTTGTTTTTAAAAGATCGTGGTGGTAGTGGAGCATTTTTTTTTTCTCGGGAAAAGTAGGAAATGATCCGATACTTTAAGTTTTACTCCAGTAGGAGTGATATGAACAGTAGGATTTACATGCATAGGATTGATATGAACAGTAGATTTTACATATGAAGAACATATATTTATTGTTTATACATGTGATCAATCCAACGGTGTAATGTCACTCTAGGTTTAAGTGAAATCTGGCCCACTTATTCAATGGGGCATGGGATATTAGATGGTTGGATCAACCAGGGGTGAGTTCTAACACATTTAGTTAGATTGATGGTATAAAATCGTTTATCTATGGAGAATATCATTTTCAAACAGTGAGTTCTGCTGCTGCAATTCTCTGCCACCAGTCTGTTACTATGTTCAGTGGGTTCTCTCCGGTTTCTGATCAGCGGACCAAGTATAGGTTCTGACTCCATATGACTACTTAACTGCGATGTCGGATATGTTATAAGCAGCTCTTTTGCTTCTTCAAGTAAAAGTCTACCAGGAAAAACTACAGTTGTCATTGCATTGTCTGAGAGCTACTGTTTTACCTAGTCTTAAACCACTATTAACATATATGGTTTGAAGATGGGAAGCATGGCACTAATGCGTAGAAAGACATGCTTACAGTTTCTTTCAGTTATTCGAGTTCTGATGGAGAAGAGGTTTCAATGAACGTGTCTCGCATTGGAAACAAGAGGCAAGGGGCCACATTCAAGGCTAACACTCCTGATATCACACCGAATCAGATGCGGTATATATTCCTGATGTTGTCCACTTTTCAGTTGGGGATGCTTTTATTTCTTTTACTGGTTTTGTTTTGTTTACTGGAAAAAAAAATTGAATTTGTAGGAGCTCCGCATGCAAAATGGTCCGGACGCTGGTTCAGCTGATGAGAACTCTGGATCGTATGCCAGAAGAGGTAAATTTGTTGGAAAAAATGTCACCACTCAAGAAAAGTCACAGAGTTGCCCACTGGGCTAAGGGTGAGCGTTATCACCATATGATCAGGATCAGATGGTGATGCTGAAAAGTGGGTCGGTCACAGTTGCTTTTAGAATGTATCATATTAGTGGGATCTATAGTTTAGTTCCCATTCCAATCTGATTGAATTGTTTCCTTCTGTTCTGTATTATCGAAAAAAAAGAAAGTTGAATCACATCTAACACTTCCAAAATGGTCTTTCAGCGCACCATTTTGATGAAGCTTCTCTACTACGAAGATGTGACGGTATGTAACATGTCCATGCTCCCTCATTCAATTGTGTCGAGGAAGCAGTTAGATGAATGAAATGCATTTGCAAAATAATAAAAGTAGCAGATGTATGCAGGTATAGTGATGCAAATCAAAGTACTCAGTTTACTTGGGGCATGTTTTACAAATTACTACAGAATTCATAATAATTACACAAAACGGGTTTTTAATTTATCAAAGGGGTTATTAGATATACACCTACATTGAAGACCCGATCCAATCCAATCCACATTCACATCCACTGGATTTCATCTCTATCAAAGCTATCCTCCAAGTCTTTTCTACTTTTGCTTGTCCATCCATTTAGTTAAGGGATTTGTCTGTGACAGATCTGTATATCTTTTGTATATTTATTCTGTTGCAAGTAGAAATCATGAGTTCAACCCAAATTTACGATCCTACTTATTTTTCAAATTGATCTTTCCTTCCATTCAACTTCTTCAGTTCTTTATTCACATTGCGAAGTTCATCATGGCCACTGTGAGTTCAGAATTTGAAACTTGTACCTTTTATCCCTTTCATTTTGACTATACAGAAATAATCCTTGTTGTCCACCCGGTTCCATTCTGAAACCTGGACCCAATGATGTGAGTTTTGCATACTGGAAGCACTTCAATCATATGGTTTCCTCTTAGAGACTGAACCCATTCACAAAGATCTCACCAAGACCTTCTTATTCACTGATTTGGCCTTTCCAGTTAGGAAGTATCTCTGTGAGTGTTTTCCACTAGGCAATGCCCCTTGATTCTCAACTTGAGCACTCCAATCTCCACTCTTCAACAGGAATCTAATTCTGTTGTTTTTTGCTTCATCTCGTCTTGGGGATAAGTTAATTACCGACCTTCCACTACCTTCTAGTTCATGTTGGGCCATGAAAACTCTTGATGATCACAATGGGAGCAAGTGATGCAATTTTTAATGTGGTTAAATGACAGCTATTCAGCCATCCACAGCTAGATTGAATTAATGAATCCTCTCTCTACTGTTGGATGTACGTGCTTTCTTCTTTTGCTGGAAGAAAAATATCGCATGCTGCACCATATGCTTGCATCCTTTACTGAAGCTGCTGCTCTTGTAGCCTCCAATAAAGATCAGCTTAACCCTTCTGGCTGCGATTCTCGTGCTCCATCTTGTGGTCCTCTTCTAGAATGGCTATGTGATGACCATTGTGTTTAATTGTGGAAAACCAAATTCCCACAAGACAGTGAAGTTGAAGTTCCTTGAATCTGTAACTCTAGGGATACTGATATTGTAAATAGTTCAATGGGAAAGAGTAGCTTTGATTGTGGGAAAAAACTATGCACATGTTCACATTCTCACATCATTCCTCATTGTTATTGGTACTGATGAATGTGAGAGACCCTGCAGCCAGTAGATTACGAGCCTCCGTTTTTCCGTTGCTGCTCCGAACAAGAAGCTAACAATCCCTGGACAAAAAGTCCTTTGAAAATGGAGGTTGGAAATGTCAACAGCAAGCATTTCGTATTAGCTCTAAAGGTAATGTGTGCGATTTTTATCGGGTGTGAAGTTTTCCATTGGACTGCCCCTAATAATTTCTTTGTGCAGGTTAAGAGTGTTTTAGATCCTTGTGAGGATGAGAACGAAGATCTTGTAGAAGACGATGAAGTGAGCTTGGGTGCAGAGTCATTGCAGCCCGATGATTCTTCTACTGATACTGAGGTAAAATGACCAATTTACAATGTTATCCTTCATTTTCGTAAAGCACCAATAAAATTACAATGCTATAGTGAGGTGAAGACTTCAAACATGGCATCGAAGAGGGGTCCAGTTGATAATTTTGGAGATCCCACAGCTCATGGATGATCCTAAGCTTTCCCCCAAAAGCCTCCAAAATGTGTGGTTGGACCATATTAGTTACTTAGCCATGCACAACTGATTCTGGAATCTGGATCCTCCAAGGGCGGACCAGACATTTCAAAAACTGGCATATACATGTGCATCCACTCACACAGATTGCTCCACACCCATCCATCTTTCTTCATGTCATTAGGTAAAAGATTTAGGATCCAATTCAAAAAGATGACCAAGTTCCCTTTGCCTTGTCAGGTTCACCAATCACAAGAGAACCAATACATTGTTGCACCAATAGGTGATCTCTTTTCCTTATAAGTCTTTGCTATTAGAATTTATTTTAAAGGATGGTATGTCTTCTAGCAGGTAATAAACGGTCATGCGACAATGACAATGGCTTAGTTGATGAAGGTCAGTATGAATATTCAAAAAGAAATATTACACCACACCACACTGCACTTAAACTGTGCTTTAGTGTAGGAGTGCTGCAATTAACATTAATATATGATTTTAATGCATGCAAATTTCATTGAAACTGCATGAATATATCATTGATATTGTTTAATCTTATCTTTTTTCTTTCAGATTCCTACTTTTCTAAGCTCCATAGAATGTAGGAGTGCTGCAATGAGCATTATTATATATGATTTTTCTGCTAGTCTTATTAGTTTCCTTACATGCTCTCAAGCTCAAGAATGCTTAATGGGAGTTGATTTGGTGGGATTATCTCCCCCAAATCAGTCACCAATTTGTTTCTTAACAGAATTCCGACAAGCTGCCAACATTGAATTCCTCCTAATTTAGTTCTCATTTTATGGACTACTCCAAATAGTTAACTAGTAAAAACACCTCTCTCTCACCCTGCATTGCCAGAAGGGACCTAATTTCTGGTACATACAAATAAGCCCTGAAATTTAATATCTGATTTCATGACTGAAATTAGCGGTTTTGAATGTTTTGTTAAAATTTTTAATATCTGATTATGTTATAATCAAGAAGCCTGTATCTTTTTTGAATTTTGAGAACCAGGAATAGTTTGTTCATTTATTATAAATATTCGGGTATTGCAGCACATGCAATCCTTCTCGTTATTTTACTTTTAGTTGGAGGTGCTCCATAGGATTGTAAATGCGCTGAATTTGAATTTTGAGTTGTGTATGCAAGCTTAGCGGTGGGGCCCAGGCTTGATTTTCTTCCACAGTAACTTACTTTTCTAATGTGGGGCCTATTTAACCTTTAAGGTTCATGTCCACCTTTGGGCCCAGTCTGACATATTTAGAAATTAGGACAAGGGATGTAAGATTTGGTGAATGGTTGGGCATGGGTCTAACCTCCATTCTGTGTGTGAATCTAGGCCTGAATCTTATGTCCAGAAACTGAACAGGCTGGGCTCTGGCAAGCTTCAGCGCTGGTCTAACTTGGTCCATGGCCAGTCCAAGTTCTAGGCCAGGGTTTAACTGATTGCTAATGAAATCTGCTCTGTTTACTGCTTGATCTGATATGTATCCTCTATAAAGGTTATTTTGACATGAAGCTTTTGGTTGCAGAAGAAACACAGGACCCTGAGCAGGATGAAGAAAATTTGGCCAGAGTGCGTGACTGGGTTGCTTGTAGGCATACAGACACCATTGATCTCAGTGATATTCTGTCCAACTTCCCTGAGATTTCAGTGGTAAATATTATTATCTCCTAAATTGGTTTACTGTATGTTATCTTAATCTCTAATTTAAATCTATTTATGACTACCAATTCATTTAATTAGTTATATGATCTGCAGGAATTAACTGAAGGTAATGGACAAAATTACTTTGAGATTACTGCACTGAATGGATCTTATTGCCAACCAAAATGGAGGAAATACCAAATTCTTCACTTCTATTTAAGAATTGGAAATCTGAATATTTTAAATAATTAAATATACTTCTCAGAAGCCTGAGTGCTGGTGCATTTCTGTTAATCTGAGAGGTATGTTATACAATTATTTTTTTTGGGCATTTCTCATCTTGATTATTCTGTTTGACTGATTTTCAGAAATCATAGACAAGCTAATAAGAGAAGGGCTCCTATCAGCAGCTGGAAGGGACATTTACACCATAAACAAATCAAAGGTGAGATAATGTCAGATATTTCTTCTCATCTCTGTTCCCAATAGCTCTTTAACTTCTCTTTTTACTGCATCAGAACATCAATTTGGGCAATGTCACTGTGAAGGAAGAGACTGAAGTGCAAGATATGGTGCTTGGAGAAAAAGTGCCCAGAAATATGAATGAAGACTACATGTACATGAAGGTGAGTGATCTATCTCCATGTATACTACCACAACATTTTACAGTCTGATGGATAATACATGCCATTCTAACTTCTTTTATCACAGGCTTTGTATTATGCTCTTCCAATGGACTATGTGACAATATCGAAGCTGCAGAGCAAGATGGATGGGGAAGCTAACCAGACAGCTGTTCGGAAGCTGATTGATAAAATGGCACAGGATGGATTCCTTGATATCAAAGGCAGCAGAAGGCTAGGTAATATAAAATGCCAGCTTGATATATGGTCAATAATTAGGAAATGGGATCGATGGCATACGATAAATTACATTGTTTGCATCCCTTCACAATCACTACTCTTAACACAGTTACACAAATATGTAGGTTAGGCATTTATTTAATATTTAATTATTATTTTTTAATTTTTAAACTATCAGGTATGATCCTGAGCCCAAATCAGATTCATTTTTAGTTGAACTGAAGCCTGATTTTCATGCGTGCTTAACTAATTGGTTAGGATCAGGTGGACTAAGAAAATTAAAGTTGGTACTTATGTCCAAGAAATGGATTTGCTCGCAACTCAAGAGTTGCCAAATTAGTTATTATGACAAACTAAATGTTGTTACATGTTACCTAGTAAATGCAATGATCTTGCTGCTCATGAAGGTGAATGTTGAGAGCTGTGAAAGGTCATCTTCCTCATTCTCCAATGAATTTCATTTTTGTTGGTTTTGCAGGTAGGCGCGTCATCCGCTCTGAGCCAACAAAGAAAAAGCTTCTTGAAGTCAAGAAAGCATTGGTGTGTATCATTGCTTCCTTCAGTTGATTCATTGGTGCATATAACATCTCACATATATTGTTCGTAACATCGATCCTAACCAGGAAATGGAAATCAATGGCAATGGACCACTGCCCAAATCCAATGGCCCTGAACTTCAATCAGCAGGTACACAGCACATCTTGAAAGAAAGCTTATTTCAAGTTGACAGCATACATTGGTTACGGGATATATGTGCTCATTATTGCAGTCTAATCATGATTTATAAGGATAACTGGGTCATGACTGGATGGAAAAAAAAAAAAAAAAAAACACAAAATGGTGAGGTCTGGGATGCAAAATCCTCTACTCTAGCTCTGTGCCTTCCAGCATCAATGATCTAATGGTTGGAATCATCACAAATTGATCTATATATTAGTTTTTTGACATAGTGATGAGTACACCCTGATATTTTGGTGCATTATCTATGATTCTATATCTATATACCAACCAATCATCTGCAGTTTACCTAGCACCATTTGAATGGTTTGAGTAGATAGGAGCCTCATTTATCCTCCCATTCAGTGGTGACTAGATGAGCTGTTGCTTATCCAGCACTGTCGACTTTAAGAGCCTTCACATTTTCTAAATAGTTAAATGCATGTGAGTACCAGCAAGCAATTTCTAACTAGTTGAATGCCTGTGAGTATCAGCAAGCAATCCCAAGGATGCATCCGTATGTGGGGGTATCCAGTCAATTGGATCTGATCTTACACGAACTCGAGCCAAGACGCTTCATAATGGTCCAGTGCGGAGTGAACAGACAACATCCACAAGAATGGGAGAGCAGGGGGGCAACACTCCTGTGAGCAGGATTGAGGTCAGTTTTCATCCATGAGATTGTTTCTGTTGTACATGTAACCCTTTTACTTAATGTGGTACTCTAAAAGAAATGCAGCATATAATTGAACAGAAGTTTCTGTTACCTTTTAGCAACCAGTTGCTTCTCGAGAAAGTGGCGTCCCTGGAAACATGCATGGTGGAGCAAATGGGATGATTACTTACTGTGGAGAGGCTGATGCTCTTCTCTCCAGCCACTCCTCACAAGATAAGCGGTCCAGGAAAGCGAGCACAGTAAGTTGTGGATTCATCCTTTTTGTCTTCTCATGTGTTATCATGTCAAACCACTCAAATAAAAATGATTTCAACCATGATTTCAACACTATCTATCCGAGCTTCAAATTTCTACTTTCCACTCTATGTTTTTTCTTTCTTCTCTTATTGACCTTAACTCATCCACACACAGAGAGAGAGAGAGAGAGAGAGAGAGAGAGAGAGAGAGAGAGAGAGAGAGAGAGAGAGAGAGAGAGAGAGAGAGAGAGAGAGAGAGAGAGAGAGAGAGAGAGAGAGAGAGAGAGAGAGTAGACAAGTGATGCTTTGCTTCTGTGACAGGTTAAGGACCCTATACTGCAGTCAGTAAAGCGTCAGAGATCTCAAGCGGTGGCATGAAGAGCTAGAAAATGTGAATAGCAAGAGGCTTTGATAAAAGCCTTGAGGATGATATTTTTGTTTTAGTGCATTTCCTTTTTGATTTGTGGCAGAATTACCATGACTTAACCTCTTTAGAACCAGTATGCTACTGCCATAATAAGTGCTCTGTTTGACATCAAGTGTAGTGTGGGGGGAGACATTCTGTCTCCCCATTGCCTTCTCAATTCTCATTCCATTTTATCTTGTTTAATGTCCGTTCCTCTAGTTATCACACACAATACAGCATATTCTAGTAGGAGAAAATCATCACGCTGTGTTTTCTATGTGGAACTTATGCAACACCCATATTATGGTGTGAAGGTCTACACTTTCTAGCATCTATGTGAGGAAATTTGTTGAGGTCCCACCTTGGATGCAGTAGGCTCCCTTCCATTTCCTATTGTCTCATTGTAGCCCTATACAAGTTTCAGGAGACAACTATGCTTTGTCTGTTTCAATTTTTAATAATCCTCACCATTCAATTGAAGCTGGAAAAAAGACCAATGCTTGCGCTTAAATAGGAATCTGTAATGCACATACTTAATTTGTGCTGCACTCGCATCTTCTTCTACAAAGCACATGTATGCAACTGTTGGTTTCTTATACACAAATTACATATGCATGGCGAACAGACCATCCCAATCGCAGTTACCACTTGGAATACCTATGGCCTGTTTGGCATCCTTCTGTGTTGAGAAAACTTGTATTCTTAAAATTTGTGGTGCTGAGAATGATCCTATTTTGAAAATGGGTACTATAGAATTTGTTTGGCATCATCGTGCCAATCCTGTATCAAAGAGCAAAATTAACAGAATCATGCCTAAACTGTGTTCTATCAAATTTAATTGACAAGCTGGTTTCAATACAAAAGGCCAAATCAATGTTTAGCTCCCTGAACACTATCAAATTGCAACTGTCTAAGCCCACTTTCTTGAATCTAGAGCATGAATGTCGGTCATTCTAAAAAATCTCAACTATCAAAAGATTTCACCCGCACAATCAATAGATTCATCTTCATCAATGAATGAATGCCTCCAAGGAGACGAGACACAGAGGGAGATTGAAGAGGAAGGAAGAGATCAGAGAGAGCCAGGGAGAGATATCGAATATTCTTAAGGGTTTTAATTATCTAAAATAACCAGAGAAACGCATCCTATTCATCTGTGTTGTCTGAGAACACAAACGTTGCACAAAAGTGATCCCAAACAGGCTTCCAAAAGACACAGTTTGATCAGTATGGAGCCTGTCTTCTTTTGATCAAAGTTATTCATATCATGCATCAGCCTTTGCATAGATGTAGGCCCAAATTTCACTGCAACTAAAAAGAGTGATAACAGAAGTGGTATACACTGATGATGATGAATCAAATCTCTGTTGATTTTTGACAGCCAAGTATTTGATGGCGACCAATTCAATAACTTGTGTTCAATTCTCTCATCCAATATTTATGTCAGTAGTCCAGGCCAGGCCATCTAAAAGCCAGTTCTCTATTTTCAATTTCAAAACTTCAACAGTCCTGGGCCTCACCAGCTTTGAGTTAGGCTCAACCTTGGCCCTTGTCAGTAGTGTTTGGCCCAGACTAAACATAGTTGGATGTGTGTTGCTCTTGTTCAATTCCAAGGACCTATTTTAAGGACATCAGTTAGGTGGCTTGGATTGCCCAAACCCATTCCATTGAGTCAACCTATAGAAAAAGAATATAAGTTTATGAAGAAGAAGATATTAATGACCAGGTTGAGAATCGTTATTGAACATATATATTATTACTGCAAGTTTAGATGTTCCGATTGGCTTAGTCTTAACACTATGGGCCATTTCATTTTGTTCGTTAAGTACAAACAAATCCAGTCATGCACAGGCCTATAGCTCTTGCATTTGGACCACAAGCTACATGGAACTCTTCAGCTCTTTCTTTGTTTGCTGTAATTTCAGGCAGCCAAAGCTAGAGGTAAGCTGAATCAAAGCTAATAGAATTCTAGGGACTGGAAGAAATATGACGTTGGAGTTGGTTTGGGTGAAATCGGTGTCCTGCAGACACTCCTGCTTTTGCTATCTGGGACTCCGATGGGACTCCGATCGTGGAGGCTTTGACTTAGAGAAACTGAGGAGTTGAATGAGTAAAACTGCACACTAGGGCCCTTCTATTGAAAATCTGAAGTGTTCAAAATAAAAGGCTCCGAGTATCCTTAAATTTTACCCCGTAGAAGTTCTTGCAGTAGGATTAACCATATGATGGAAAGCATGATTAACAAATTAATGTATAAGATTGTGTTATCGCCTTTTCTTTTATTAATGGTCAAGTCAATCCTACCGTAGGACCAACTCCTATGTGGTTAAATTTTGGGGTTATTCCATGCATGTGGAGGAATTTTATTTTAAGTAGCTTGGGTTTTCGATAGTAGCCCTCGCCAAAAAAGTTCATGGTGAGAGATAAGAGTCCACTAAATGAAATTGTTCTTTCACATTGAACCTCATCCAAACCATTGGAATAATTCAAAAGATATCACATATTTTGTATTTAGTTCATATCCTCATACATTGAGCTACATGCTGTAAGCCTGTGGCACCCAAATATAACAATTTATGGGTGCCATGCATTATCACACTTGATACAAAAATTTTATATGTAAAATCCGGCCAGTTCCCCCTCACCAAATTCATTCCTCAGTGACACTATTGGAGATAATTGGTATGGGTTCCACCACTAAAGACAGTACTTGACCATTGATCTCTGAGTCTGAATGACCAAATCCATCACCCTTGAGGTACACGCATTCTACTCTTCATGCAAGACCTAAAGCTACATCAGCGAAAGGTCGGGGGAAAAGATTACCGACAACATATTCTTTATTCATCTTCTTCCATCCTTCATCACTCAATCCCCTTATGTGTTCTCGAGCAACTGGCTCAGAAACATCAGCTTCGTGCATGTAGCATTGGATAGACTTTGGAACATCACCTCTTGCAATCTCATTTTATAATAGAGAAACATGAACCAATGTTAAAATAAAATTAGGAACCTTCCATAAATTACCCAAGTCACCTTAACCAAAACCAATTTGTGATGGAAAACGGCACAACAATGGTTTTGTGGTGAGAGCAAGGGCTCGACCGCAATTATGACCGCTCAGAGAGAGGGTGGACGTTGACCTCGACATTATGCAGCTCGATGGCCTTTTAAGTTAGTCAAAGAAGTAAATAATTATCACTTGGAAAAAGAAATCATACTATTAATTGAATGGAAAGAAAGTGAAGGGGAAAAATAGACATCAAATGACACATTCAAAAGAAAGTGTTATTCTTAACCAAAAGGAGAAAAAAAAAAAGACGAAAGTGTTATGCTATAAAGTGACAAGTTTAATAGCCATAAATATAGATGAGAAGGAATTAAAATTAAAGGCCAATGTGGCTCATACCATTGAAGTTTCCATATCATCACTGTGTGGGGGCATTTCATAATACAGAGATTACCCTAGTTTTGGTAAGAGTACCAACTGAGTCTCAGCTCCATCTTATCTCGGCAATAGTGCCAGTGAAGACTCTCGCAATACCGGGATCATCCTAGCCTCGGTAAAGGTACCAGCTCGGTGTGATCCGGTCTCTGTGCTATTGTTCCAGCGCGATAATTGTCTCAGCTCGGCCCACCTCATCTCGGTTACAGTCGTGCTTGGCCTCGGTGCCATCCTTAGTTCGGTTGACCGAGACAAGCACTGACTATCAGCCAATGACAGCCATCCCACGTTACAGAACATGTCAGAAGATCAGGACATGCGCCGGATAAAAATAGGCAGTTATCATTATCTTGTGGTTACGTCCCTTCCAAGATGTCAATATAAAGTCCGATGGGATTCAACCACTGATAGATCAGGGTATGGTCTGATGGGGACAATACCCCCACCTACCTCCACTAAGGAAGGGCCCGAAGGGACTTCCGCCTATAAGTATGCATGAGGTAAAACCGCCAAAGGGAAGCAAAATACGTAATAACTTACGCAAATACAAGAGAAAACACAATACACATTACTCTCCCTTCTCTTCCACTCATTCACCCTTTGTTGAGTTGTTGAACTAACTTAGGCGTCGGAGTGCCTTCGGCTGACGGCAGCCAGGGCCTCTAACCCTCCTCTCTTCCTTTCAGGTTTCATGAGCTACAATCTTTCCCAAAAGCTTTACAGCAAATCCTACATAATCAAGTCCGCAATTTTTAGGCACTTACAATCACAAAGTCGAAGAACCAAAGATGAAAAATGTATGAGATCTGCATAATCCTCGAGGCCTTCTAAGACTTCCTTGGTTACTTTCAAACTCATTGAAAAATATCCATGAACTAGCACAACAGGCCCAGATATTGAGATCCATGCATTACTTAGATACTCTTCAAGTGTTGGGGTGTAGCCATTGAGGTACCAACTTACGTCCACTAAGCATGCTTTGCATAAATCTGCCCACTAAATAAACAAAACATTTTCATGATGATCAAGGTTCTTATGTCCACAAGCCATTAAAAAAAAAAAAAAGAATTTCTTACCTCAATTAGATTATCATGGAATCATATAATATGAAACACATGCTATTTCTTAATGGAATTTTATGGAATCATCGTATCTTAGTACTTCTCTAAGAATCTCCCTCTTCTCAAAGAATCGAAGTTGGTGGTATAACACTAGAATTTCATGAACAATATGCATCCATTGTCACACTATTGTTTCATTTGTTTGAGCCATGAAATCCTAATTCCACCCCTTCTCGAGGAATTATCCGATCCGCGAAAAAAGCATTAATGGTAAGTAGTGACAATAGGATTGCATACTAAAATCGCAAAGAAGCGCAAGGATTCCACTCAACCAAAGTGGTTCAAAAAAAATAAAAATTAGACCAGTGTGAATTATTAGAGAGGATGCCGACGTAATTAATGCTTACCATTTTTCTTAGGTACGGTATGACGTCGCAACCATGTTCTTTTAAAGTGTCATAACCTAGGTCATTACCAAAGTTGAGTAGGGCTAGATAACATATTTTCATGTACTCCAGAAGTTGTTGGATGGCATTGGTATGTTCCATCTGAAATGTTGCATTAGATTTTATGAATTGTCATTAGAGTAAAAATCATAGGTCTGAGTTTGGCTTGTGATGGCCAGTAAACCTGATCCAAACTGGCTTAATCTGACCAAACTTGATTCGCCCAAAACGAATGTGCGGTAAGAAGTTGGTTTGGTAATTAGTTTTTTTCTTTTTTTGTCATTGTTAAATGGATGAAAAGAAAAAAGAAAATGGAGGAACATAACGAATCTATCGACTGCATCTGTGTTAGTATTTTTTTGTTGGCTAATTCATGGGTTGGATAAAACTTTGAGTCCATTGAGTTGTATTTTCTAATTTACTTTAGAATGGACTGTGATTGTGTCACGGAAGAACTGAAAAGAAGAAAAAAGAGAAGACGGAGAATACTCCCAGACCAATCGATTGGAGCCTCAGTCCAATCGATCAAACTGTAATCGCGACCAGTTATTTGGATGGTTCAATCAATCGATCGAACAGGTGCGCAGATTCGGGAAAGTCTCCTATTCTAATCCGAATTAGTTTCCCTTTGAGACAATGTTTCCCAATTTGAGTCCTACTTGTACACTAAGTGTAAGGCACGAATTTGGAGCTATATATAGGGTGTTGCTCTCAACCCTAGAAGTAACTACTACTCTGATTAATCTGAGTCAGAGATATCTTAGAGAGATTATTCTCTAGAGTCATTGAGAGATCGTTCTGAAGGGTTGCTCTAGATGGTCATTGTTACTTTTGCCTTTCTTGTAGAAGACAGTTCATCCTGACTGGCAAGGTGCGAGAAGATCAAGTAAGGAGAACATGGCACGGTGGATGTCGTGTAAGTGGATTCTTTGCAAGAACAGCTACAGTCCTTAGGTCGAGGTACAGATTGAGGTAAAGAAGCTTCTGAGTATATCTTGTAACTATTCGTGAACTTTTGATTTCTGGTTCGTGGTTTTTCTCCCTAGATAGGGTTTCCACGCTAAATACTATGTCTGCCTTCTTGTGGTGATTGCTTGGTAGATAGCTAGTTCTATATTGTTTACTTAGTTTATTTAGGCTACATTGATTGGTTAGATTATAATTAATAATCCATTCTGGTAGCCCCCAAAAATTTTCAATCTATAACGAGCTCAGGCTCTTCTATTGTACCATAGACATCGTAGATGTCATCAATGGTTGTGATCATCTGATTGACTTTGCCAAGAACTTCACGGCCATATCCATACTAAGGCTCGAATGTTTTTGAAAGAGAGAATAGATAACTCTCCAACCAACGGTCCCTAATAAAGGGCAGCATCTCCACAATACCTAGTTGCTTCCACCACTTAAAATGCATAATAGACAATAAACACTATTACCTCACTCTGGTGCAACCTTATTAATTTGGTGATCCAATGTCTAGTCCAAAGTCATTGCACTGTGAGCTATAAAATGAAAAGTAGCCATGCATGCAATGGAGGACCAGTGAATAAATAATAAGTACTATATATATATGGGAAACCCTCACCTCAGCTCACGCTGAGGAGAGGGTCCGCTCAACACGTGCGTGCCAAACGCATGGCATCAAGTGGGTAAAAAAAAAAACCCACCCATTTAGTTTCTCATTCCCGTTTCTTTGTGTATTATGTGATAGTTGTGGGCACATGGTCAAGGTCTAGCAAGCCAATGCGCTGAATTCCTACGGAAACTTCTGGAAACCAACTGTTAACACTTTCAGTCAAACCTACCACCCAGACAATAGGTTCCACCCCAATTTTTCGTACCATTAAGTCGAACCTATTCAGTCCCATGGGGGTCAGCCCGGATTCCAACCGCAGTATCCTAGGCAGCAATACCAGTAACCTGCTCAAACTAATCATCCGATGGTTCCTCATCCTCAGCAGCCCACACAGCAGAATCAATTTCACCAACAGCATAAATTCCAACCACATAACCAATGTATGGCACTAGTCCCAGATCAGATGCCTAACTACTCTACACTAGCACAAGCCTCTCAGCAATCCTCTCATCTGGAGAACCTGTTGACCAAATTCATTCAAATCCAAGAGCAAACTAACTAGACCTAGAACCAGTCCATTGCAAAACTAGATGCCTAATTAGGTCAGCTCACCTTACAGTTGTCCAAGAGAGAAAAGGGTCAATTCCCGAGCCAAACCATTCCTAATCTGAAAGGACAACCCAATCAGCCTAGAGGCCAGTGTTCGGTAGAGAATAATGAGCATGTGCAGGTAATCCATACACTGAGATCAGGAAAGACTGTTGACAATAGAGTTGAGATGCCTAAAAAGGATCAAAGAAAGAAGATTTTTTTACAAAAACCAAAGAGTTCGAGAAAAGTTGTCGAACCTGAGAAAGAGAAAGTAAAAAGAGAAAAAGAGAAAGAGAGAGAAGAATCCATACCAAGAGGAGACCCACAGAGAGAGCATATTCAGAAGCCCATTATAGTTTACCCATCATCCTCAGAAGGGGTACCTAGAGCACAATTCCTACACCGATTGAAAGAGACTAGGAAGAAGGATCACTTTGAGGGAATCTTAGAAGTTTTCAAAAATGTCCAAATAAACATACCTCTCTTTGATGCCATAAAGTGAATCCCTTCATACTCCAAGTTTTTGAAAAACCTGACCACTGTCAAGCGGAAAACCTCAGTCCCCAAGACCGCTGTGAAGGCAGCCCAAGCATCAGGGTTGATCCAGCAAACCATTGCACCCAAATACAAAGACCCTGGCCCTACCATTACTATTCAAATAGGAGACTCCGTCATGGAGAGGTGTCTCCTTGATCTTGGGGCAAGCGTGAATTTACTACCGTACTCCATGTATACGCAGTTGGGCTTAGGAGGACTGAAGAAGACTAATATTACCCTTTGTCTTGCTGATAGGTCAATCAAGTATCCGAAAGGTGTGGTTGACGATGTGATCGTGAAAGTTAAGGATTTTTATTTTTCCAGTTGATTTTGTGGTTTTAGATACAAAACCAGTGGTAGCCCCCGACCGACATATTCCTGTCATTCTTGGTCGATCGTTCCTTGCCACATCAGATGCAGTGATTAGATGTAGGAATGGGGTTGTGACACTTAGTTTCGGGAACATGAAGTTGGAGCTGAATACTTTTCGTAACGGACTCCAAACATCAGACCTTGATGATGATGATGAAGTAAACATGATTGACACATTAGTTGATCAAATAGTTCAATCATCAAGTTACACAGATCCGCTGGAGGAATCTCTGGCTCACTTCAATGCCAACATAGACATCAACAGGTCCATATGCGAAGTTAATGCATTATTGGATTCGGCCCAGCCGATGGATGTTGGCCAATGGAAGCAAAAAATTGAGCCTATCTTTACATCCACCTCTGAATCTAAGGTTGAAAAAGAATCAGTTATTGTTGAGCCACCCAAGTTAGAATTGAAACCATTACCCGAGAATTTAAAGTATGCCTACTTGGGGCCCTCTGCTAGCAACCCAGTAATTATTGCCTAAGACCTTGAAGAAGAGCAGGAAAAGAAATTACTGGATGTGCTGAAAGGCCATCAGAGTGCCCTAGGTTAGATCATCTCGGACATTAAAGGAATCAGTCCCTCCATAGTTATGCACCAGATTCATCTGGAAGAAGGTGCCAAAGCATCTCGTGAACTGCAGAGGCGACTGAATCTAGTCCTAAAGGAAGTAGTGAGGGGAAAAGTAATCAAGCTTTTAGACGCTGGCATTATCTACCCGATTTCTGACAGTCAATGGGTGAGTCATGTCTAAGTAGTACCCAAGAAATCTGGCGTAACTGTTGTCGCCAACAAAGACAATGAACTGGTCCCAACCCGTGTTCAAACAAATTGGAGAGTCCATATTGATTACAGAAAATTGAATTCAATGACCAGGAAGGACCATTTTCCATTACCCTTCATTGATCAGATGTTGGAAAAATTAGCTGGCCATGCTTTCCATTGCTTCTTGGATGGTTATTCAGGGTATAACCAGATCCATATCTCCCCCGAGGACCAAGAGAAGACAACCTTCACCTGTCCTTTTGGCACATTTGCCTACATGCGTATGCCGTTTGGCCTGTGCAACGCACCTGCGACTTTTCAAAGGTGCATGTTGAGCATTTTCTCAGACATGATGAAAAGATTTTTGGAAGTCTTCATGGATGACTTTTCTATTTTTGGCTCGAGTTTTTATAGTTGTCTACACCACTTGACTCTGGTATTACAAAGATGTAAGGAAAAGAACCTAGTTTTGAACTGGGAGAAGTGTCATTTTATGGTCAAGTCAGGCATTGTTTTGGGTCATATTGTGTCAAGTAAGGGCATTGAAGTAGATAAAGCCAAGGTCGACTTGATTGTGAACCTGCCCCCTCCTAAAACTGCGTGAGAGGTGAGAGCATTTTTGGGCCATGCAGGCTTCTATCGATGCTTTATCAAAGACTTCAGCAAAATTGCTCGCCCTCTCTGTGATCTCTTGGCAAAGGATGCTAATTATGATTTTTCTACTACATGTTTTAGAATCATTTTATTGTTTGAAACGAGAGTTGACATCTGCACCCATTATCCATCCTCCTGATTAGACAAAACCTTTTGAATTGATGTGCGATGCTTCCAATTATGCTCTTGGAGCTATACTGGGAAAGAGAATAGACAAATTATCTCACGTCATCTACTATGCTAGCAGGACCCTTAACGACGCACAGCTTAACTATACCACCACTGAGAATGAATTGTTGGCTGTCATTTTCGCATTGGATAAGTTTAGATCCTATCTCATAGGGTCAGAAGACATTGTCTTCACTGATCATGCCGCATTGAAATATTTATTAAGCAAGAAAGATGCTAAAGCTCGGTTGATCAAGTGGATACTGCTTTTGCAAGAATTTGACCTAGAGATACGGGATAAGAAGGGGTCTGAAAACGTGGTAGCTGACCATGTTTCGCATTTGATTGTCGATTCCTCTGAAGACTATTAGATTTTAGAAACCTTCCCAGATGAGCATTTGTTGTTTGTTGATAGTAAAACCCCGTGGTATGCAGATATAGTTAACTATTTGGTGACCGGAAAAACACCAAGCAATTGGTCTAAAAATGACCAATTCTGCTTCTTGTCTAGGGCTAAATACTATTTTTGGGATGATCCCTATTTGTTTAAACATTGCCCTGACCAAATCATTAGGAGGTGTGTACCCGAGATGGACCAGAAGTGCATACTTGAGTTCTATCATAACCATGCTTGTGAGGGACATTTTTCTGGTAAAAAGACAGCAGCAAAGGTGCTGCAATCTAAATTTATTTGGCCTACCCTTTTCAAAGATGCACATGAGCACTGTAGGAACTGTGACCGGTGTCAACGATTAGGGGGGATCTCTAAGAGGAATGAAATGCCCCAACAACGTATCTTGATCGTTGAGTTGTCTGACGTTTGGGGTATAGACTTCATGGGACCATTTCCCATTTCTTTTGGTTATCAGTATATTCTTGTTGCGGTTGATTATGTGTCTAAATGGGTAGAGGTCATTCCTTGCAAGACCAATGACCACAAGGATGTGGTTGAATTTTTGAAAAACCAAGTTTTCGCTCGCTTTGGTATACCCCGCGCAATCATCAGCGATGGTGGTAAACACTTTTGCAACCGAGTATTTCAAGCTTTAATAGGGAAGTACCACATCTCGCACAAAGTTGCCACACCATACCATCCCCAGACTAGCGGGCAAGTAGAAATTTCTAATCGTGAGATCAAAAACATCCTGGAGAAGACAGTCAATCCAATCGGAAAGACTGGTCTTTGCGTTTGCATGATGCACTGTGGGCATATCAGACAGCCTTTAAGACACCTATCGGAATGTCTCCGTACAGGTTGGTCTTCGGCAAGGCATGTCACTTGTCGGTTGAGCTAGAACATCGAGCATATTGGGCAATCAAGCACCTAAACTTTGACTTAGAAAAGGCAGGGGTCCAACGGAAACTTCAGCTTGCTGAACTGGAGGAAATGAGGAATGAATCATATGAATGTGCGAAGAGTTATAAGGCTAGGACCAAAATGTTTCATGATAAGAGAATTCTAAGGAAAGAGTTCCATCCTGGTCAGAAGATTTTGCTATACAACTCCAGATTGCACTTGTTCCCAAGCAAGCTAAAGTCTCGATGGTCAGGACCCTACGTCATTCAGATAGTCCATTCCCATGGTGCAGTTGAACTTCTGAATCCCAGAGATGGTAGCACCTTCCAGGTGAATGGGCAGAGATTGAAAGAGTACCTTGAGTTTGTGGATCCTGAGAATGTTGTTGAGGAGGTCCTTCTTGTGGACCGTGGATAAACTGGCCTCATACAGTGTTAATTGCGTCTGGCTGAAGACATTAAACTTAGCCCTTGTTGGGAGGCAACCCAATATTCCCGTGTGTTGGCACCCCGTGGTGAGAAATTTCAATTTATCTTCCTTGTCCTATTTTACTTTTGTTCTACATAAACATTGAGGACAATGTTTAGAATAAGTTTGGGCGTGGGGCATTGCATTTTGCATGTACATAAATCTTGTTTTCCATTTATACAAAAAAAAAAAAAAAAACTTTAAAAATTCGAAAAATTCTAAAATCACTTAAAATCTGAAAAAAAATTCAAAAATTGTCCATGGATTTTAGCTTGAGAGTTGTCATATGTACAAATCCTAGAAACTTTTTTCACATTTAGCCACATGAGTGGAGTCCAAGAGAAGAGCAAATCACTTCTGAGAGGCCCAAAAAAATCATTAGTGGAGACTAGAACCCATTGAACGATTGAGCCTATTTATATCTGTTTGGGTGAGGAATCTTTTGCACTATTCCTGAGTATAATGAAGAGCCACTCCTAGAGCTTCTTAGTCCAGCACTTCCGATCTCATAAGTGCTATTCCTTGTTCTCACCGTAGAGGTGACATCAAAATGCGAAGAAACCTTGACTTGTAGCTTATGATACATTTTTCCGAACTAAGGAAAATATGATAGGCATTCTAAAAAAAAAAAAAGATCCAATGGCCAAATTTTGAATCCACCTATTACATTTTATACCCTTAGTAGCCATCTTGAGCCTATCTAACAATAAACCTTCCTTCATTGACGCAAGCCTCATCACCCACATATATATTGCCTTTTTGACCTATTGTTTATTTAGAAGGGTAAGGATACATGAGGAAAGGAAGGATTTAAGCATTAGCGATAAAGACTTCACGTGGGCTACCAAAGATAAATGTTCTACAAAGGGATGACAAAGGAATAAAGGAATTTCAAAGTTGAAACCAAAGAGAAAAGCAGAAAGAAGAAAAAAAAAAGAGAAAAAATAGAAATGAGAACCAAAGGAAAAAAAAAAAAGAGAAAGATATGGGAAACCAAAGAAAAAAAAGCACAAAAAAGAGATAGAATGGAATAAAGAATAACTAAGACCACTTTTGTAAGGAGCACGGCTACACTTTTGTAGGGAGCACGGCTACCTAAATGGTGCATTTAGGTTCTCATCATATCCCCCAACTTACATTTTGCTATAACTCCAGCAAAGCTAAAACAAAAGGAAAGAATAACTAAGGCCACTTTTGTAGGGAGCACGGCTGCACTTAGCATGTGCAACAAGTCTTTAAACCTCTAAGTTCCCCTAGAGGATGAGTTATAGTCTCGTGAAGGTTTGCAGTAAATCTACCCACAAAATTCCTAAAACACAAAAGTAGGGAGTCTTTTCCAAAATGATATCTACGAATACCGAATATTCTTGATTATGGAGTTTTCAATAAACATCTCAAATTTGGTTCACAAATCCTATATGTTGGTCAGAAATCCTCAAAACCTTGCTAGAAAAATTGATTGTGCACGGTGAAAACTGTGTATATATAGAAACATGAAAGCATAAAACGATCCACTAAGAATTTCCGTGAAAACACATCTTCTTCTTATTCTTTCAAAACTCTGGGCCACTAATGAGTGTTAACTATTGCATATTTTACCCCTCATTAGCCTAATGAGGTTGCAAACCCGAACTAGGTATGTAAATACCCCTATGGGGCTTACTAGCTCGGGTTAAAAGGCTGCAAACCCGAAATAGTCACAAAACTATTTATTCTTATCAAGACTTCTAACTAAACACTTTTCTTTTTCAATACAATCCCCAACAATAGGCAGCCATTTCCATATGCCCGAATTAATTCACCGATTTGTGGATAAATCCACTTAGTTGAACTAGGACACCGTATGATTAAGGGTCTGTTTTCTATCATATTTGTTCTAAAGTTATCACAAGTATGGAAATCATAGCTTCACATTTCAAATTTTCTATATAATACGTGTTAAGTGAGAGACCAACATCTCAACAATTTCTCAAAAATTCTTTCCTTAAACAAGATAGTGAACCCTCTTTCTTTTTTTCCTTACAAAATAAAAGTTCCAAAAATCAAGGTATCTTCGTTTCATAAAAATCCTGTTATAAATACTCCGAAAAACTAACAAAAATAGCAAAAATCATTTTTTTAAACTAAAAATAAAGGAAAAGAATAAATGAAAAGAACTAAAACTAGTAAGACTAACCCAAAGGTTAATACCCACCCCCCAACTTAATCTAATATTGTTCACAATGTGAAGCACAAAAATAATGAGATATGAAGGACAAGGAAAGTAAAAGAAAAGGAGGGATACCACCTGGGTACCGCTTAACATAAGGTGGAATGGAGGAAAACGGAGAAAGGACAACCCCCAACTCAGACCAAAGTACCTGCGAAATGTTAGCGGCAAGCAAGAAAAACAAAAATGAAGAAAATCTATGAAGTACAATCTAAACCTGCAAAAAAGACATGATTCAGCACTTCCTTCATGTCTACCTCCTTTATGTTAGGAATTAAAAACTTCTGCATTCCCCGAGAAAGTGTAAAATCATCTATGCAATGAATGCGGTGTATGCAAATGGAGGGATTAATATCTTTCAAATCGGCATTTGACCAGCCAATTGCACTCTTGTGCTTTTCCAACACATCCAGGATTTGATCTTCATGGTCTTCAAACAGATCAGGAGCAATGATAACTGGCAAGGTGTCCTCAGTTTGAAGAGCTTTATCCACAAGCTCATCAACAACATTGTCTACAAATCAGTCATTCTTGTCTTGGGGTTGATGAAAGGCCCTAAAAGCATTCAGCCTCACTTTCATATTATCGAAGGAAACATCCATAACTCATGTGCGGTAATTAATATTCGCATTGGCCGTGGCCAAAAAGGGCCGGCCAAGAATGACAGGGGTTTGTTTCCTTGAGTTTTGCACTGGTTCAGTGTCAAGGATGATGAAATCGACAGGAAGAAAGAACTTGTCGACCTTGACCAGAACATCTTCAATTAAGCCCCAGCGTACCTTGACAGATCTATCAACAAGTTGCAAGGTAACCTAAGTGGGCTTCAATTCTCCCAACCCAATCTGCTCATACACCGAGTAAGGCAAGAGATTGACACTTGCTCCAAGATACAATAATGCATGATCAATGATATGACTCACAATTGTACAAGTAATGGTGGGAGTGATAGGATCTTTCAGCTTAGGAGGAGTGTCAGTATGGATAATCAAACCCACTTGCTCAGTGAGCAAAACCTTCTTGGGCACATGAGATTTAGATTTGCGCTTTTGAGCACACAAATCTTTTAGAAATTTAGCATACGAAGGGACTTGTTTGATAGCATCAGGCAAAGGTCAATTGATCTTTACTTGCTTGAACACCTCTAACATCATCCATGGTTGCTCCCTTTTTACTAAAGGGAGATGGTGTGTTAAGACAAGTGGGAAAAGGGGCTTTAGGCACATATGGGGGGTGCCACAGCCGAGACAGTTGAAGAACTGGGAGGGGTGACCTCATTTCTCTTAAAAACTGTTTCAACCCCGAAAACCTTAGGATTGGCTGTAGGCTCTCTCACATCTTTCTTAGGTTCCTCAGGCCTAGTGTCAACCTCACGCCCATTCCTCAATGTGACAACCATTTTTGCTTGCTCATGATAGGTATCATGAGGTTGCGAGCCACTACCCCCCTCGAATGTATTCTTAGGGTTGACCGTGGGTTGGCTAGGCAAAAGTCCCTCCTCTCTTCTATTAAGAGCATTAGCTATTTGCCCTATCTGAGCCTCTAGCTTGGCCATGGACTGAGAGTGGGAATGGACCAACTGAGTGCTTGCTTTGAGCTCTTGCAGCACTGTCTCTTCAAAGGATGGACTCCTTTGTGGTGGATATGATAAAGGTTAGGGTGCTGGTAGGACTGTTGGGAATGATAAGGTGCAAGATTAATAGAAAATTTTTGCCTTTGCGGTTGAGAGGATGAAGTGCCCTAGCCGGGCGACTTCCAGGCAAAATTGGGGTGATAGCGCCATCCCGGGTTATAAGTATTTGAAAATAGGTCATTTCCCGATTTGGAGAAGCCCCGTGCAGCATTCACCTGTTCTTGCACAAATTCAGGAAATTGAGAGGCGGAGGGACAATTGCTCACAAAATGAGTGGGACTGGAGCACAAAGCACAAACACCCTGAGAGGATGGAGATTGGAGAGATTGACCCGTAGATAATAGATGATCCAACTTTTGGGTCAAGGCAACCACTTCTGTGGTGAGTTCATTAGAAGGTTGAATTTCAAACATCCCTCTAGGTTTTTGAGAGTTAGAGGTTACTGGCCTTTCCATTCTATTAGTAGAGGCATGGTGTTGAAAGGTCTCACTCATATTCTCGAAAAGCTCCCATGCCTCATCCTTATTTTTCAACATAATCGATCCCCCATTGGCGGTAACTACCATGTTTCGCCATTCAGGAGACAATCCATCATAAAAGAACTATACCAATTGTCACTTGGCAATTTGGTGATGAGGACACTTCCTAATGAGATCCTTGAACCTATCCTAGGCCTCATGAAAATGTTCATTATCAGTTTGGGCGAACGATGTGATGGATCTCCGGTATTGATTGGTTTTGCCCACGGAGAAATATTTATCTAAGAATTTTTGTTGTAGTTGGACCCATTTGGTGATGGAGTTTGCAGGTAAAGTACTTAGCCAATTCTTAGCTTTATCCTTTAGTGAAAACAGGAAAAGAAACATCTTTAGGGCCTCACTACCGAAATTAGTGGAGCAAATAAGCAGGAAATCATCAATGTGATTGTACGGGTCTTCATTGTTCAGGCCATAAAAAGAAGGAATAAGATTGATTGTACTAGGCTTGATTTCATACTGAGCTGCCTGAACTGTAGGTAGCTGAATATACGATGGTAACTCGTATTCAGAAGGAGTATAGTGCTCCTTCAAGGGTCGGAGAGGAGGTGGAGGTGGTGGATTGTTCGCCCCGCCTCCTTCCTTCGCCATTGGTGAAGTTGTATGTGGAAAAACTAAGGAGTGCTTTGACATAGCTAAGTATGCATACACACAACTATTATTGCAAGTTATGAAAAGAATGGAAAAAAAAATTCAAAAGAATCTAGTGCTTACAGTGCTTTGGTAGAGAAGAGAGATTTCCTGGAGTATAACTTTATCCTTTGTGAACTCTCTTGGATCCATGCAAAAACTCTAGGATTTTTCTCTTTTTTTATATTAGAATAAATAACATGCAATAAGGATAGTAAACGATGTGAATCAAGATGAAAAAGTGAAATAAAAATAAAAAAAATGAACCTAATGTAAGAATTAAAAGAAACAAACAACCATGCTAATTGTCCCCGGCAACGGTGCCAAAATTTGATCGTCCCAAAATAGGGTTTGTAAATATATAATTTATACCTAACGACTATCTCTACTTGTGAGAGTAAAGATGTTAACCGAGTGTTGTATCTACTGGGACAAAAAGGCTAAGTTGTGTTGGTTCCAAAATTCCTATATTAATCCTATTAGAAAATGAAGTGTTAATTTGATGGGTTTGATTCCTAAATTAGAAAGTAAAGACAAGGTTTGATTCAATAAAAAAAAAAAGTTCTTAGCGTACGAATCAACTCTAACCTCGCAGAATGGCGAGTATACACCTAGGGTTTCACTATCAACGCTTTAAAGACTCGTTTTGGTTACAGAACTTCACAGAGTCAATGAATAAGGGATGTGGGTTTAAATCGAGGCATAACCTATCTCTAAGGTATAGATTATCCTAAATCTAACGACATATTCATTCAAGCATCATCATATGACTGATATTCAATTCTACAATAATAAAATACCAAAAAGAGATACTGCAAATAGAATCCAATCAATGGATAACATCCATGTCATATAACCAAAAGCATTCAAAGTAAAACCCTAAAACCTATACATCACCAAAATACAAGATTAGGGCTTTATTGCAACCTTAAGGTGGACAGTTAGTTACTCATGGAGAGAGATTGACGAAGAATCCTCGACAAAATCCCCATTGGCGCTCCTTCCGATGCTCCAAAACCAACCTCCAGATCATCTCCCAAGATCTGAATGACTTAAAAATGAGTTTAGGCTCGCTATTTTATAACTTTTGGACAAGTTTCAAAAACGCGGAAGAAGGCTAAATTCACCTGGGTCAGGCATCCGGACGCCAGGAGACAGTGGCCTCGATACACTTTCTAGGGTCTAGCGCAGTAGCCTTCGGTTTGTCTTGTTTCTTGTTAATTTCTTCCACTTTTGCTCCGAATTCACTCTTTTCACAAAAGGCACCTATAAACATGAAATTAACATAATTAAAGTAATTAATCTCATCGGAAGGTGTACCAAAGTCCTTATTGAGGGGCCTAAATGGTGCATTTATGTTCTCATCACAAGACCACATAAGCTATCTTCTCCTAAGTAAACATGTAAACATGAGTTAAGTGAGAGCATGGGCATAAACACAGCATGAAATGAGATACCGCTAGGAGGCATATATCAAGGATACATAAACTAGACAAGGTAGTCATGAGAGGCATCATGATAGCATGTGTGAGTACTAGAAAATGTAATGCACATGCATGAATAGAGTTCATATAAAGAATGAAGAGTATAAGACAGGCCAGTCCTAGAGTTCAGACGCTTTTAATGTTTTGAGTTTCTTGATCCGAGGTTGGGAAAACCCTCTAAACTCAATTTCAAATATTACTTAAGTGTGGACCCCACCTCTACTTATTATATAAAGCTTTCATCTCTCTTGTCCCTCATTTCTCATCTCTCTTGATTCCCAGCCACACTAAACGAACCAACACCCCTCTTTCCTCTTCTTCTTTCCTTCCTTTGGTCCAAAGCTCGATATTAGGCTCCAAATCACCGAACAGAGACTACCATCTTCCTCCTCTCACTCTCCTGTACACGTGTATACCATTTTCTCACATAACCCACCTTGGCAGTACCTCCTCCCATCCATATATTGCTGGTTGGACACCCTAAAGGTAAGCTTTCACCTTCTTGTTGTTAGAACATGATTCTACACTCCTTGAAGAGTATATTCCAACATGCACGGCCCCTTTCCCCCTCTTTCCTTTTTTGCCATTTTTGGTGGATTTTAGGGTTGATTTTTGGAAGTTTTGTTTTAGGAGGTTTCCAGCAGTTTGAGGAGTTGAGAAGTGGCTTTTGGAAGCTCCTAATCTTAAGGCAAGTGTTTAATTTGGGAATCTTGACATGCATGCACATTCACCACGAAAAATCAAATTCTACTCTTGGAGTTGTCACTGTTTATGAATGCTTTGTTACAAACAATACACTAAGATCTTTGATCTAGGAAACCCTAATAAACCAAGATCCTCCATGTCAAATCATTGAGAGAAGTAAAGCGGAAACATACCTGGATCCATTGAATGAAGTTGTTCTCAGGTTGTTGATCTTCCAATCCAATATGGCTACCCAGAGAAAACCCTCTTGATTCTTCTAATGATGGGATGTCAGAGAGAATAGGAATACCATATGAATTGGGAACCATAACCCTAATATATAAGATATCATAAGTTTGTTATTTCTAATTTGGCCCCTCATCAAATTAGAAATAACATTCTGGTATCTACACATTAATTTCATGACAAGTATACCCTTAAGCCTTACAACTTTAAGTCTTAATTAGATCACTTTAATGTAGGCTTAACAAAAGATAGCATAACACATTTAATAGTTATATGTGTGGCCCCACATGATGGAATTTTTCCAACAATCTCTCACTGGGCCATATATGTAGCTTAACAAATGTGTATGACTGTATGAGCTCCAAAAGTTTGCTATCATAATTTAGGATATATCCGAACAATCTTGTCTAGTGATTATGCCGGTATAGGATTAAAGCGGTCTTCGTCACATTTAACATGACTAAACCCATCAATAGTCACAAACACCAATATAACCGAATGACATAGATCAATCATGGATGCGTAGCATGGAAAGTACATGCAATGTGATCTATACATGTCTATTTCCAACTGGTCCTACTGTATTCCTTAGTGAGATCAATATTTAACACAATGTAACAGAATGAAATGAACCGAATACTGTATTTCTGATCAGAAAAATATCCAAATACATAAATGCATATGTGTGGTCCAAAAACAAACATAAAGCAATAAAATATAAAATCATACAAACTCCCACTAGAATGTGATATCCTCACACAAAATAACACCCATATGAGCAGTGTGCTCATGAAAGACCTTGGGTGGTAATCCCTTTGTAAGCGGATCCGCTATCATGGAGTTTGTCCCAATGTGCTTTATGGATAATTGTTCATCTTGTATTCTCTCTTTCATAACTAGGAACTTAATGGCAATATGTTTTGACCGAATTGAGCTCCTGTTGTTGTTGGAATATAGCACTGCTGACTTATTGTCACAATATAGTGTGAGTGGTCTTTCAATACCCTCCAAAACTCGCAGCCCAGTGACAAAATTCCGCAGCCATATTCCATGGTTGGATGCCTCATAGCATGCTACAAACTCTGTTGTCATGGTGGAATCAGTCACGAGTGTCTGTTTGGCACTCCTCCAAGATATTGCTCCACCAGCTAACAGGTAGATGTAGCCTGATGTGGATTTCATATTGTCTTGGCATCCAGCAAAATCAGAGTCGGAATACCCTATGATCTCCAACTGATCCGATCTGCTATAGGTGAGCATATGATCTTTTGTTCTCTGTAAATACCTCATAACCCGCTTAGCTGCTTTCCAATGATCCATCCCTGGATTGCTTAAATATCTGCCTAACATACCAACAATGTATGCAATATCCGGACGCGTACACACCATAGCATACATTAGACTCCCTACAGCGGATGCATAAGGAATCTTCTGCATTTCCTTAACTTCAAGGTTAGTTTTAGGGCATTGATTGAGACTGAACTTGTCTCCCTTAGAGACAGGGGTGTCACCTGGTTTGCAATCCTGCATGCCAAACCTTTTGAACACTTTATCAATATAACTTCTTTGTGATAATCCAAGAATACCCCGAGAGCGATCTCGTTGTATCAGGATTCCTAATACAAAAGAGGCATCACTAAGATCTTTCATTTCAAAATTCTTTGATAGAAATCGCTTGGTTTCATGCAACATACCTATATCATTTGTGGCAAGCAATATGTCATCGACATACAAAACCAAGAATATGTGCTTACTCTCACTGAATTTGTGATACACACAATTATCAACAGCGTTTGTCTCAAAACCAAACGAGATAATCACTTGATGAAACTTGTGATACCACTGACGAGAAGCTTGCTTGAGTCCATAGATGGACTTTGTCAATTTACAAACCATATTCTTTGGGTCTCCCGACTCAAAGTTTTCTGGCTGCACCATATAAATTGTTTCGTCAATGTCACCATTGAGAAATGCTGTTTTGACATCCATTTGACGAAGCTCAAGATCAAAATGTGCAACTAGTGCCATCATTGTCCGAAAAGAGTCTTTCGATGAAACCGAAGAGAAAGTCTCTTTAAAGTCAATCCCTTCCTTTTGGGTAAAGCCTTTAGCTACAAGACGAGCCTTATACCTCTCCACATTACCATTTGAATCCCTTTTGGTTTTAAAAATCCATTTGCAACCAATGGGCTTCGCACCTTCTGGTAATGGGACAAGTTCCCAAACCTTATTGTCTTGCATAGACTTATACTCCTCATTCATGGCATCAATCCACTTTTGAGAGTTAGAGTCTTGCATGGCTTGATGGAAGTTGATTGGATCATTTTCCACCATTTCAATTTCTTCCTCATGTTCTTGGAGAAATACGAGAAACTCGTCCGGAATAGCATGTCTCCTCTCTCTAGTGGATCGCCTTAATGGCACTGGTTCTTGAGGTTGTTGAGTTTGTTCATCATCTTGAGTGGGGGGTTGATCAACATTGTCTTGTTGAGGATCCGGATTCGCTTCTTGATCAATGACAGGTATAGAAACCTGCACATTGTCAAAAGCAATAAGCAGAATCGTAACCAATTCTTCCTCAAAGACAATGTCTCTAACATTATTTCTCCCCCCAAACTCAACATCCTCAAAAAACGTTGCAGTTCCCGTCTCAAAAATTGATCTAAGTGTGGGATCATAAAACTTATAGCCCCTTGATCGTTCAGAGTTGCCAATGAAGTAGCTGCTCACAGTTTTGGAATCCAATTTCTTTTCATGTGGCCTGTAAGGCCTTGCCTCAGCTGGACATCCCCAAATGTGAAAATGTTTTAGATTAGGCTTTCTGCCTGTCCAAAGCTCATAAGGTGTTTTTGCAGCTGCTTTAGTTGGCACTCTATTCAGAATATAAGCTGCTGTTTTGAGTGCTTCTCCCCAGAGTGACTCTGGTAGAGTGGAATGACTAATCATACTCCTCACCATATCCTTAAGAGTCCGGTTTCGCCTTTCAGATACACCATTCATGCTGGATGACCCTGGCATAGTGTACTGTGGGACGATTCCACATTCCTCTAGGAATTTAGCAAACGGTCTTGGACGTTATTCACCTGAACCGTCATATCTGCCGTAGTATTCACCACCACGGTCAGACCTGACACTCTTTATTCTTTTGTTGAGTTGGTTCTCAACTTCGGCTTTAAATGTTTTGAACACGTCCAAAGACTGTGATTTCTCATGAATGAGAAATAGGTATCCATAGCGAGAGTAATCGTCTATAAATGATATGAAATACTGTTGGCCATTCCATGAAGCCGTAGGGAATGGTCCAAAGATATCTGTGTGTATCAATTCTAAGACGTCTGTAGTTCTATGGGCACTTAATTTCTTTATTTTGGTCTGTTTTCCCTTGATGCAAGCAATACAAACATCAAAATCTGTAAAGTCAAAGGAATCTAAAATGCCATCAGACACAAGTCGCTCAACTCTAGACTTAGAGATGTGACCTAAGCGTTTGTGCCATAATGTAGCCGAGTTTTCTTTACTACGTTTGCGTTTAGTACCTCGTGATTCCACATGCAAGGATTCATTATAAGAAACAATTGTATCAAGCAAATATAAGTTGTCATATACACATAGAGAACCAGTTCCAACAATATTTGAATTTATAGATAAACTGAATTGATTGTTTCCAAATGAACAAAAATAACCAAACTTGTCCAATAAAGAAACTGAAACCAAATTCCGTCGAAAAGACGGTACAATAAAAGTCTCAAATAAATCCAAATAATAACCAGTGTTTAATAACAACCTAAAATGCCCTATTGTCTCTACTGCTACCGACTTTCCATCGCCCACAAAGATGTGTCTTTCAGCATCACTTGGCTTTCGATAGCTCAGGCAACCCTGCATAGAAACACTGATGTGAGTAGTAGCACCAGAATCCAACCACCACGTGTTTCTAGGTACTGAAGCTAAATTTACCTCAGAACAAACCAAAGCAAGAAATGTACCTTTCTTTGCACGCCAAGCGTGATATTTGGTACAGTCCTTCTTCACATGTCCAGGTTTGTTGCAAAAGAAACAACCCTCAGTTGCTGGCTGTTGTTTCTTTGCGGCTGGACCCTTAGCAGCTTCATTTTTCTTCCTCTTTTTGCCCTTATCTTTAGAGGTGCTAGCCAAATGAGCACTTTCGGTTCTGTCTTGCTTCAATCTCTCTTCCTCTTGCACACAGTAAGAGATGAGCTCATTAAGAGTCAATTTCTCCTTTTGACAGTTGTAACTGACCTTAAATTGACTGTATAGTGTAGGAAGTGATATTAATACCAAATGCACGAGCAAGTCGTCAGACAGCTCGAGATTCAGTGCCTTAAGCTTAGAAGCAACATGAGACATTCCCATAATGTACTCCCGTATGTTCCCCTTGCCATTGTACTTCATAGAAATCAAGCTTTGCAAAAGCATGCTTGTTTCTGCCTTATCGTTTTTCAAAAAACGCTTTTCAATTTCGGCTAGGAATTCTTTGGCTGTGGTCAGCTTTTAAGAGACCGCACCCCTAAATGCCTCCGGAATGCTGCGCTTGATGATCATAAGACTCATGCGATTTGAGCAATCCCACTTCTCAAAGTTCTTCTTGTCATCAGGAGAACTTGCATCCGTAAGAGAAGCGGGTTGTTCAATCTGTAGTGCAAGGTCTAGATCCATGCAGCCGAGAACAATTTCTATGTTCTCTTTCCAATTCTTAAAGTTGGTCCCATTAAGTACAGGTATTGAGTTGATATTAGCAGATATCGTAGAAACACTAGCTGTAAAGAGAACAAAAAACAAACAGACAAACATGCTCATATAATTAACCAAATACAGAAGCAACAAATTCAAATAATGGTAAGTTTTATGATAAGGTACCTAGCACAACATTAATATCTAGTCTTTGGACAATAATATTAATTGTAAATGGTCATCTTGTTGTAGTGATCAAACATTGACAATAATTCATGTCAAATAATAATTCTATCTTTGGATCGACTTATTATTCACGTGTAAAAACCTTATAATCATCACACGTTTACCACCACAGGTGTGTATGCAATTCGGCCAAGTATTAACCTTCCTTTGGGCCGACTAAGACCCGCATGAATTTACACACACACAAACATCCAATATTTCTCATGAATAATCTACACAAGAGAGGTCACTTTGGTGACATCTTGTTTCAATTAGCCTATTTTGAATAATGGACTATGTTATTTAACCAGAAAAGATATACCATAAAATATTTGAATTGTTGTTTGAAGAAAACCAATTAGTTGTCTTCACATGTTACCACAAATTTTTATTTTTATTTTTTATTTTTTTATTTTTTTTTAATTCAAGAAACTAATGGTCCATGTTTTAAAAACCCACATGCTGTGTTTTGTAAAAACATAAACTCCTCCCATCCCACATGTCAACATCATTCTCTCTCACAATGCCACATCAATCCCATCCCACATGTCAACATGATTCTTTCTCACAAATCCACACACAGAAAGTTACACGTTACCAATTTCTTACTCATCCACACAAATTCCCATACACCTCATCCACACAAATTCCCATACACCCCAAGACCACGAACTCTTCATCCCCATCCTCCACCTGCGCATGTTCTGTAACAGAACATCCCTTCCAAAACAGAGTTTCTCGCCTAAGACATTGTGCTTACTAAAATCGTGGGTCCCACTGATCAAAAACCAGATCAAGCACACCTTCATGGTCGCTTAGCCCTATACAGCTAGATGACCGTACCAGATCTGTGATCAGATCGTCCAATGGGTCCCACATCCGCCTGATGCCCAAACTGAATTTTGTTTTTAGGCTATAGGATGGTGGCCCAAACAGGGTCCGCTGCCTATGGGTCCAGCATCTTTGAGGTCGCCTGAGGGTCCACTACAGGATCTATGGTCCTGATCAAACATCAGTGGGGTCCACTGGGTCCCACTTCCCAAAAACACTATATAATATCCAAACTGACTATGTTCAGGTCTGGTTTTGAAATCGAAAAAGGGGTGGGCGGTGGTCAACATGAAACTGGAATAGTTTTACAGAAATACAGTTACGAGGAATTCAATCGAATAACCAATAAAATTATCATCACATGAAAAGGCATAAAAACAGATTGCAACCAAAGAACAGAATATCAACAGATTGATTTATATCTGGATTCTCAATGGCTTAACATGGAAAAGCTCTTATACCAATTGTTACAAACAATACACCAAGATCTTTGATCTAGGAAACCCTAATAAACCAAGATCCTCCATGTCAAATCATTGAGAGAAGTAAAGCGGAAACATACCTGGATCCATTGAATGAAGTTGTTCTCAGGTTGTTGATCTTCCAATCCAATATGGCTACCCAGAGAAAACCCTCTTGATTCTTCTGATGATGGGATGTCAGAAAGAATAGGAATACCATATGAATTGGGGACCATAACCATAATATATAAGATATCATAAGTTTGTTATTTCTAATTTGGCCCCTCATCAAATTAGAAATAACATTCTGGTATCTACACATTAATTCCATGACAAGTATACCCTTAAGCCTTACAACTTTAAGTCTTAATTAGATCACTTTAATGTAGGCTTAACAAAAGATAGCATGACACATTTAATAGTTACATGTGTGGCCCCACATGATGGAATTTTTCCAACATGCTTTTGTTTTCCTCTTGATTAGTGTAAATTAATGTATCTAATGGTGTTGAATTAGTGTCAAGTTCTTGTTCTTTTGATAGCCAAAGAACTCCTTGAAAAGTCCTCTTTTCGAATCATGTTAGGGGTCTTATTTTGTTCAAGAATATTGTTTTAGATGATGGATTAAAGTCCTTTTATTGGCTTTATTTATAGGTGGATTAGTTCCCTTAAATACTCCTTAATCTCCCCTCATTTCCCCTCCCCCCTAACCCTTTGCCCAAATTCCCCTTGACACCCCCCCTTGGAGACCCCTTACATGCACAGCCGTTGGCTGTGCACAACATCGCACAGCGGCCATTGGGCCAGTTGTGCCCTGCTATGCATGGCCGACGTTAGTGGGTTGTGCATTGCACCCAACGGCCATGGCTCTGTGTACAGCCGGTGGGCCCAACCATGGGACCGATGACAACTTGTGAGGGACCCTTTTTAGGGCCCGTTTGAACCCTTTTTTAATTGAATCTTGACATGTTTAACCCACGGTGAATTTCAAAAAATTTAGTTATGAAAAATTAATGGTTTAAAACCATTTTTAGCCCAAGAAATTAAAAATGATTCCTTGGTATGGACCATTGACCTTAGGGTATTAGTTTGGGACCTGTTAAATCATACTTTGCCCGAATTAATTATTTAATTCCGGGAACACTCTTGCAACTCTGTTTTCACCCGATAGGTTGTCCGGAGGCATGTAGGTGTACAACGGAGTTGGGGATGTTCATGATTAGAGTTTGTAAAACTGGCCGATTACTATAGTGCCACAGAACTTATCACCGGCCATTGAACTCTAAGCCCGTTCAATGCTTTGTCCCTGCTACCCCGACATGTCAATTGCAACCTGAATATTAGAATTAGCATTTGTAATGGTTCCTTGATTGTATATTGATTTAATTTGTCTAAATTACAAGTCATTGTCATTCGTGTACGGGGCATACATTAACCTTTCTCGCATGAATCTTCATACACTTTCCGTACCCGACCTCCACTGAGCGCACATGACTTGTCGAGAACGGGGCCCATTGGTCTGGCCATAATTTGTCTGTGGTTTTGTTGTTTTACTTTATTTGTCCATAGACTCTCTCTCTCTCTCTCTCTCTCTATATATATATATATATATAAATACACGCACGATTGTTCTCCATGGATTTTCTCTAGTGTGTTCATTCTTAATAATTCTTTACTTTCTTGTTGCTCCGCTGACGTAGTCCTGGATGCTTCAAAGAGAGATTGATCATCAAGGCACCGCTATAATAGCAGTCAAGTGATGAAAATTCAAAAGAAAACAGTAAGGAAGAAATGGAAATAAAAACCACCTGAAAGCATTCTCATAAGGAAGAAGATGAGTTTGGAACACCAATTCAAGATCTCTTGACTCCAAACAACCAAGAGGACTGATTTTCTTCATAAGATCAAAACAGCGAAAATTTTACACTACCGGCTACTGCTCATTATTAGTATGAGCATAATGGATTTTAGACCCTAGATTACATCCATACCATAGATTTATTATGAGTTAACAAAGAAACAAATCTGAGCCATCGGCATGCCCAGGAAATAAGGAGCTGAAGGAACAAAAAAAACTATGCACAGCCTTTGCACATTTAACTTACGCTGCGTGTGTTAGGTCAGCTCCCCCATATAGGCTGGCTGACTAAATGTAGGCCCAAACGAGTGGGCTGTAAAGCCTCTAGAGGGCCCGTGCATGCTGTAGAGGGGCTCATAGGGGTCAGCTGGGCCTGTGGGCAGTCTAGCTGTAGCCAGGTGGCTTGTACAGCCCATCCAAATGGACTTTTGTGCTTTGCAGTCGACATAAACTTGTTATATAGTTAATTTGGGGCCCACAGTTGAGTCTATTTTGATAGGGCCAAACTAAAGTTCCTAGCACACCTTGTGGTGGCCTTAGGGTCTAGAAGTGGACCTGCTATGGGCCCACATCTCGTTAAATGAGCTGATAGTTCTTGGTAAAGGAATGTTCTGTACGTCTAGTTTGAAAGATGTGTTTATGGACTGTTTTGGGCTCTTTCAGGAGGATCGTTGAGCAGCTTAGAGTTTAGACTCCTCCATGGCCTGGACACCTGCAGTTATTGTGCACCCAATGTTCTCATTCAAATCCCACCATAAAGGCCAATGCTTGGACTGCTACATGCTCTTCAAAATCTTCTTGGTCTTCATCAACGGATGCAGGCTCATCCACAATCATCTACACTATTTTGTAGATGCTTACCAGCCAAATTCACTTTCTTGTTCGTTCCCCCAACATTCAGCTTGCTACAGTAGCATAGGTCTAAATGTCATCTACTTACGAAAATGCCACTTAAACCAATGTAGCAGCCACATAGTACATGCAATAGTAGCTTGTCAATTTCCTCTCTTTACTCACCTTGCATTGATCCTATTTGCAATATCCTCTTAAGTACACCATGTTATTTTATAGTTGCTCCAATTATAAAGGAATCTAGCACTCTTAAGTCATTAGTAAAGTACTTTAATTTTCTTGAAAAGTGGAAAAAAAAAATGGTGGTTTTTGGTTCTATACATTTTTATTTTATTTTTTTTTAATAGTAACATTATCAGTACAAGAGCTATATGCTGACAAACTTACAAACGAGGCCTGAAGGCAAGGATTGCCCACGGAAGCCACAAAATAGAAGTAACCACCCAAAAGAAAATTGAAAACAAGCAGAACTTAGGAAGAAGCCACCTCTCTCCTATTGAACAAAATGAAACCCCTAGGAATATCTCGAAATTGAGTAAGAATTGAAGCCCAAGAAGCCACTAAACACTTTATCTTATCAATTAATGCCTTTAAAGAAGACATTGCTCACCTCTGTGTTAATAAATCTCTGAGAAAGGAAATTTATACTAAAAGGTTTCAATCTGAACTTTGTGTCCACGAAAAGCATCTAAGAGTTTATATGGTACAGTGGTTGAGGGAGTCGAGGTCTATAGAAGACAGACATTCACCTCATGGGCTTCGCACTTCTGTCGAACTAAAACCTATAGGTTTTGTGATCTGGGCAGTTGAAAATGCTGGAGGGTGAATCTCTTTCCAAAACTAATGTCTTTGTGTGAGCTAGTTGCTGCTAAGTAGGAGTTATATGCTTTGGAATTGAATGTTTATATTTAGAAAATAATTCTCAAAGATGGAAGTGATATAATTTGTCGAGGAAGTGGGAAGTTCATGGCTTGCTTCCTAGGCATATTTCCTTTAAATAGATGGATGAATAATAGTCAACTGTTCTCTATGCTGTGCAGCCTCTACAGTCCACATGTTTGGCCCTGAATCCTTATATCCTCCAATGGTGGAGACTCTTAGTAAGGTAGATGCTCCTTTAGCAACCCTTTTATGCTGAATCGGAAGGAAATTTGCTGCAAAAGAAACTGTTTGTTGACTTTCACATCTTCCCTGCATCCCATATTTTAAGACTCCCGAACATTCCATTTCGAGTTTGCATGCTCATCACTGTTCACTTAGGATCCAGGGTCGCTTTATGATATTTTGAGAATAGCACAGTTTGCATAGAAAGCAGGGCTTATAGAAGGTATTTGCAGAAACATCCTTATTGCTTTGTTTTTAATATTTCACCCCATATTTTCTATTTGTGGAACAGTTTAACACCATTTTCACTAATAGCTAAAGGAAGTTAAATAAGAATATTATGAAGCGACTACAAGATGTTTATGTACTCTTATGATCCTTTCCGGTGTTTATGTACTCCAAATACAAGGAAGTTAAATTTCCCTTACCATCGATTATAATATATATATATATATGGATAATATTCAGGTCGGAACTGTTCTCACATATTATGTGAGAACTTTTTTGTGGGGCCCAATTGTGGGCCCCATTTGGGGATGGGACCGGGGGGGATGGAAAGATCTATGTGAGACCACCTCAAGTATCAAGTTTGACCGCAAACCCATGACCCTAACCTCTTCATCCGTGGCCAACAAGTTTAAGGGGTTTCATATTCAAAAAAATATTTAACCCTCGATCCAACGATTTAGTCCATTCGGATGTGTGTCAGTCCTTAGGATTAGTGACTATCAAGGGGTTCCCTATTGGTTGCTAGGTTTGGATGGGATTCTAGTTGGGCCCCGTAAAAAATTTCTCACTTGAATATTTTCCAATATATATATATATGTATATATAAGATGCAACTTGATTGTTGCTATTGTTTCGCCATGGCTCACTTGCCTGGGGGCTGCGCTTCTCACCTTGGTCTATCTGAGGGTGGAAGTTGATTTCCAACTATGCAATTCAAGTCCATTTCTCTTACATTTTTCCTACTATTACTGTTAATGTATTTTGCCCTTTAAATTTCTTTTTGTTCTTTTTGAAAACATATTTGCCCTTTAAATTGCAGAAAGTTGATGCCTGCCTCGCCATGGAGGAAGTAGAGAAACAATTGAGAGAACTTGCTTTGGAGTCTGTAATAGCATGTCAAAAGGGGAAAACCTTGTCCCTACTTTGGACAAGGAAGTAGTTCTCTTCTGTGAAAGAAGCCCTCTGTGAAAGATGGGTTGTTTTCATGCATATATGGTGGCCATAGCGACAAATGGATGTGGGAACTATCCAAGAAACAGTTTTGCAACATTTCCTATGATTTTTTTGAGGAAGCATGAAAAGAATGCTGGGCCAGAAAGCGCAAACACATGTAGTTATAAGTTTCCATTATGTTGTAAGATTTGTTGGGTGGTTAGCTTATACTGGTGGTTGTTCTTGGGAAAGAACCCTAATTCCTTTTGCCCCCTTATGTTGGTCTGTTAGGTGAAATTATCTGGGAATGTTGTATCTTGTTGGAAATGAACTTGTGTGCTGCCCTTTGCCTCCCCCCATAGATTTGTATGAGACTTGAGCCGTTTATTGCATCGGGTGGGATCCAGAATCAAGTGTCCATCGGGCTTAGGGCCAAAGGCTCATAAAAAAAAAATATAGGGTGGGAGGTGCAAGTCTCTCTTTTTTTTTTATACTATAACTCAAATCAGGAGATTTTGAGGACATCTTTTAATGGCATCTCCCATCAGAAGACAATTTGAATCAGTGAACTAATGACCCCTGTGTTCACCCAAAGCTAAACAGTTCAGCCCGCAAATTTAGTGGGAATCCTTTTGGGCTCTTATCCATTATATAGTGGGGAAAATTTAAGTACAATAACCCATGTTAAGCATAGGCATGTCGATGCATTGCCAATTAAACATCTATACATTATATAATTAATAATTAATGGTCACTGCAAATTAGCATTGAAAGTTTTCAGCGGACTTGGATTGAGGAACTGGGGAATCTGAGAAGAGAGAAAATTACAGCAAATAGGTTAGGATTGAATTGTATAAAATCTTTTTCTCTTCGTCAATGATCAAAAAGAAAGCATCATTCCTTCGAAGAATAATTAACTCTATGCAATTTAACAAACATATTATATGAAAAACTGAATTATTTGGTTGTCCATGAGTATTCACATTTTTTTTTAAAATAAATTTGAAAATAAAAATAGCAAAAAATAAAAATAAAAAAAATAAAAATATGTGTGCATCATCAAAGGAAAATATAGATCTAACAATATTACAAGACAAGGAAGCATTTATAGTAGTTAGAGAGAGATGAATTGAATGTGACCTGAAAAGTCAACTACAAAAAATCTAAAAGAAAAAACATACCTAGAGTCTTGAATCTTGATGAAGATGGAATGGATTTAATGGAAGCTTCAAGCTTGGATCTTGTAGTTGTGTAACTTGTGTTTGATTATTTCCTTGTCTTAATGTTTGTTGTGGATCTTGTGGTAAAATCTTGAAAATACAACACTTGGGAGGTTTCACAATGACTGAATGAGGTGAAAAGGGAAAGTGAAAGGGGAAATTGAAAAGAAGGAAGTGTGGGTGTGGGTGTGTGGGGGGGGGTTTTCACTATGCCGATACGGTGTTGTGTGTGTGTGGGGGGGGGGGGGGGGTGGGTGGGGTGGTTTCACTATGGCCGATACGGTGCGTAAGCAATAAATCTCAAATAGCAAGGCCGCCACAGCCGATATTTTCAGTCATGGGGCAACCAAACCTTTTTCTCTTCTTTTTCGGGTTCACTTTTTCTGAAACAGAGAAAAAAAGTAAAAAAAAAATTGGTCGAAATTAAGGGTTTAAACCATTTCGCTGAAATCAGCAAGGCCGCCACTAGCCGATATATTTCAGTCCCTCGGCAACAAACCTTTTCTTCTTTATTCGGATTCACTTTCCTGAAACAGAGAAAAAAAGTAAAAAAAAAAATTGGTCGAAATTAAGGGTTTAACCATTTCGGCTGAAATCTATGGTTTCAAACGAAAATTCAGAACGAATTTTGTTTACAACCATCCGAACCAGAAACTATTGCATCCATTTTGGCTTAAATGAACTGAATTTGAGAACTATGGGTACATCCTGAAGTTTCCAAGGGTTAGGTAACAACGCCACCCCTCACGCCACCTTAAAAAAAACCGAAAGCAAAAAGAGCCGCAATAATGTCAAATACTGTAAATTTTCCTGCTCTCATTTAACTAAGTTTGTTATTTCAAAGAAAAAAAGTTATGTAATTTCGCAGGCTCATTATTTGCTGATTCATTTCTGATGTAATATGGAATGGAGCATGTAGAACTCTATTGATTTTTCTCTGCTACGTCTTTTTGGCCTCTACTAGTGATGAAGCAAAAATTTTCCCATTACCAATGATAGAAGAAAGGACAAAAGAATGTTTAGCCTATGTTCCAATTCCTTAGATTTATCAGCATGAACCTATCTGATCAGAGGCATGGGCCACATGCCAGAGAATCAGGGATATCAGGATCCCCTAATTTCTGGCAAACAACGAACTGGCCAGGCCAAATAATCTGCGTTGTGGCCACTCAAGGGCGCTTGCCTTCAGCACTTGAACCAAAGAAAAATGTGAGCGGAGACACGCTCAATGTGCTAATGTGAACTGAAGACAGCATAAGATCAGCTGCTGACTTCAAAATTTTAAATATTGCAAATAAGTGTCTTGTTTGGAAATTAAATCATACTATATCCTTAACGCTTATCTGTGATGTATGCATTTCTTATATTTATAGTGTGATGTTAAGTTGGCTCATCTTCATTGACTCCAATCAGTGATGGTATGCTTGTCTGCTGTGGGGTCTACTTGGGAGATGCAGGGAGACAAATGAGATGTTGACTTTCATTACCTCGACCGGGATTACTTAGCTTGGTATTTGTGGAGAGTGAATTTCATCCTATTTTCATGTAAACTTGTATGCGGTTTGACCAGGTCTGCTGAAGATTGGTACCTACTTCTATCCATTTCTCTCTCTGTGAAAAGCTTGGCAGTTGAAAGTTATTTGGAGTTGGTTTGCAGACTTAGAATTTCATGTGTGGGTGTGTGCATTTAGGGGACCTAAGCCTTTTGCTCCTATTAAGACTCATATGTATCTTAAACTCTTGGATAGTCTTCTTTCCTTATTATCTACATTGAGCAGAGGAATTATGTTTGCATGCTTGTACCTCAATTTATATGTTTGTTGCACTTCTGTAATATCTCTGCTATTAGGAGCTTGCTCTTGTGTTTGGTAAATATTGTTGGCCTTTGCTGAGATTAATTTTATCCAAGCTTTCATTGAAGTTTGGATGC